>JAACNH010001098.1:78622-102034 GCA_019447015.1 Hymenochirus boettgeri | reverse complement strand
ATAAGGTTACATATTAATAATCTCCGGACCTGGATCTCATTTTTGAGATAAATACCTCCTCGGGTACCCAATGGGGGCAGACTAAGTTAGTTTATACTAGGCCATATGTAACGAGGATATGGTTACAGAAAGAACTAAATAAGGTTAATATTAAATTCAATCTCCGGACCCGATAAAATACATCCTCGGGTACTTAAGGCGTAAGATTCAGTTTTATCTAGAGCCATTGTACTGAGAGAATATGGTACCAGAAATAAACTAAATAACGGTTAAATAAATTAAATCTCCTGCGCGATAAAATACATTCCTCGGGTTACTTCGGAGCTAAGGTTTAGTTTTTAATCTTAGGCCATTGTAACCGAGGTATGGTACAGAAAGACTAATAAGGTTACATATTAACTAAATCTCCTGGACCCGAATATATATAAATACATCTCATGGGTAACTAAGGAGCTAAGTTCAGATTTATTACTCTAGGCATTGTAACTGAGGACAATGGTACAGAAAGAACTAAATAAGGTATATTAATAAATCCTGGACCGGATAAATACATCCTCGGGTACTTAGGAGCTAAGTATCAGTTTTAATCTAGGCCTGTGTAACCGAGGATATGGTCGTAGCAAAGTACTAAATTAAAGGTTAATAAATAAATCCCTGGACCGGGATAGCAAGTACATCCTCGGGTCTTAGGGAGCAGTTCAGTTTTATACTAGGACCTTGTAACCCGAGGATATGGTAGCAGAAAGAACTAAATAAGGTTAATATTAATAAATCTCTGGACCGGATACATACATCCTCGGTACTTAGGAGCTAAGTTCAGTTTTATCTGACGGCCATTGTAACCGAGGTATATGGTACAGAAAAGAACTAAATAAGGGTAATATTAATAATCTCCTGACCGGATAAAATACATCCTCGGGGACTTAGGAGACTAAGATCAGTTTATCTACGCCATTGTAACGAGGATATGGTAACGAAAGAACTAAATAAGTTAATATTAATAACTCTCCTGGACCGGTTAAACATATCTCGTACTTAGGAGCTAATTTCAGTTTTTCTAGTCCATTGTAACTGAGGTGATACAGTACAAGAAAGAACTAAATAAGGTTAAATATTAAATAAATCTCCTGGACCGGATAAAATACATCCTCGGTACTTAGGGAGCTAAGTTCAGTTTTATCTAGGCCATTGTAACCGAGGATATGGTACAGAAAGAACATAAAATAAGGTTAATATTAATAAAAATCTCCTGACCGGATAAAATACATCCTCGGTGGTTACTTAGGCAGCAAGTTCAGTTTTATTATCTAGGACATTGTAACCGGGATATGGTACAGAAAGAACTAAATAAGGTTATTAATAAATCTCCTGGACGGATACAATACATCCATCGGGTACTTAGGGAGCTAAAGTTCAGTTTTATCTAGGCATTGTAACGAGGATATGGTACAGAAAGAAACTAAATAAGGTTAATATAATAAATCTCCTGGACCAGATACAAATACATCCGCGGGTACTTAGGGAGCTAAGTTCAGTTTTATCTAGGCCATTGTAACAGAGGAGATGGTACAGAAAGAACTAAATAAGGTTAATATTAATAAATCTCCTGGACCCGGAACAATACATCCACTCGGGTCCTATAGGGAGCTAAGTTCAGTTTTACTCTAGGCCATTGTAACCGAGGATATGGTACAGAAAGAAACAATAAGGTTAATATATAATCTCTAATCGCCGACCGAGTATACAATACATCTCGAGGGATAGGCGAGCTAAGTTCAGTTTTATCTAGGCCATTGTAACCGAGGATTGGTACAGAGAAGAACTAATAAAGGTTAATATTAATAAATCTCCTGGACCGGATAGTAAATCATCCTCGGGTACTTAGGGAGCTAAGTTCAGTTTTATCTAGCCATTGTTTATTATTTTTTGCTGATTCCCTCATGTCGGTGGTGGTGTGCCTCTGCTTGGAAAAAGGCTGATGTTATTCCAATATTCAAAAAGGGTGTCGTTCACAGCCGGGTAATATACACAGCCTGTAAGTTAATTCAGTGGTGGAGAAGATCCTGAGAAGTTTAATAAAGGGAACATGTTCTAGAGATAGGTTTTCAAGGAACTGCATTATAAGTAGTAACCAGCATGGATTTAGAGAGGAATAGCTATCGTCAAACTAACTTGCTTGCTTTTATGAGGAAGTAAGTAAGAAATTAGACTCTGTATAGCAGTTAAATGTAGGTATTACTTGGATTTGCAAAGGCTTTTGATCAGTCCCCCATAGGCACTAATGTATAAGCCTAAGGTCTGTTGGTCTGGGGATCACATTTGTACATGGACTAGAAATTGGTTAAGAATAGGATGACAGAGAGATAGTTGTTAATGGGGTGAAACAATGCCCCCAGATTTTAACGCTTTTTTATCCATTTGCATTTGATTTATCATACCACATGTACAAGTTTCAGGTGACGTTTGTACAGTGAAATTAATTACATTTATACAAGGATTTTAAATTAAGTTCTTATTCGTTGAAAATGGTGCGAATTTTGCCCCAACCATATCGGATGTAGATTTCAATTGTTGATCAATAAGATCTGATTGGTTGCTGAGATCAAATTTAGAACCACTTTTAATCCGAATCAGAATATTTAGCTGAATCTCCCTGATAAGGAATTAATAGTTTACAAAAATTCAGAATGTTCCAGTAGATGTGGTCACACTGTATATTGTGGCACCATTTATAGTGGTCTGTCCTGTCATTAACCTGGAATCTTGTATGGTTACTGTGTCAATTTATCCCATCGCCCTGCTCCACTCACACACCATTTAAATGTTCTGTTTCATATATTCTCAATGGAAGCAATGACATTGACGGAATGCTGTGTTAGGGGGGTCTATCCATGTGTGCTATCCATGTTTCTATGCCATTTGTCTATCCCAGTTGCCTATCCATGTGGCCTATCCATGTTTCATCTCTAGCGGTTGTCTATCCATGTTGCCTATCATTTGTTATCGCATGTTGTCTATCCTGGTTGTCTATCCATGTTGTCTATCCATGTTGCCTATCCATGTTGCGTCTATCCATGTTAGCCTATCCATGTTGCCTATCCATGTTGTCTATCCATGTTGTCTATCCATGTTGTCTATCCATGTTTTTGCAGCCCCTATGCTTGTATATGAAAGGTCATTGATTAATAGTTTGATCCAAGTCTTCAATTTGGGTCTTTTGTGAGAGAGCCAATGTAAGATTATGGTTTTCCTAGCATAATATAGTGCTGCATGCAGGAATAGACATTCATTGGAAGAACAAGGAGAGGGGTAATAATTAGATGTGGAAGAGGGCCAGCAATTGAATCACCACCCCCAATCCAGAAGTGCAGAGGCAGCCACGCTTGGCCGGTCCCTAGAGATGTCGTGAAGTCCCACATCTGGTTGAGTGACTTTAGGCAGATTTTGGTTACCCCAGTGATTTGCAATGCTGAGATCTGTTTTTGTGGCGTCATATGTTTTTTCTCCGGTCCGGAGATTTATTATATTACCATATTTGTTTCTTTCTGTAACCATATCCTCAGATTCATGTCCTAGATAAAACTGAACGTGCTCCCTAAGTCCCAAGTATGTAAATTTATCCGGTCCAGGAGATTTATTAATATAACCTTTATTTAGTATCTTTCTGTACCAGAAATAATCTGCCTCGGTTTACAATTCCTAGATCACAAACTGAACTTACTCCCCTACCAATACCCGAGCGATGTATTTATCCGTCTCAGGGATTTATTAATTTCACACTTATTTAGTTCTTTCTGTACCAATTATCCTCGAGTTACACCATGGCTAGATAAAACTGACTTAGCTCCTAAGTAACACACCTAGGATGTATTTTATCCTCGTCCAGGACGATTTATTCATATTAACCTTATTTGTTCTTTACTGTACCAATAAGCTCCGGGAGGGTCCACTATCACACTGGCCAAAGATAACAACTGACTTGCTCCTAAAGTACCACAGAACGAGGATGTATTTTATCCGGTCCAGGAGATTTATTAATATAACCTTATTATTTTAGTTCTTATCTGTACCATATCCGCGGTTACATGTCCTAGATAAAACGGAACTTAGCTTCCCTAAGTAACCCGAGGATGTATTTCAATCCTGTCCGAGATTTATTAATATAACCTTATTTAGTTCTTTTCTTTCTGTACCATATCCTCGGTTACAATGGCCTAGATAAACTGCACTTAGCTTCCCTAAGTACCTCGAGGATGTATTGTATCCCCGGATCCAGGAATTTCTTAATATTAACCTTATATTAGTTCTATCGTTGTCCATAATCCTCGGTTACAATGTCCTAGATAACACTGAATTACCGCTCCACTAAGTTACCCGAGGCATGTTTGTACCGGTCCAGAGATGTATTAATATTAACCATTATTATAGTTCTTTCTGTACCATATCCCTCAGTTACAATGGCTAGATAAAACGTGTGAAACTTACTCCCTACGTCCAGCCACGAGCTGCTTTTATTTTATATTAATCCGTCCGGATTGATTAATATTACACCTTTTGTTCTTTCCTGTAACACATATCCTCGGTTACAATGTCCTAAGATACAAACTGAACTTATGCTCCCTAAGTACCCGACGGATGTATTATTTCCGATCCAAGCGTCATATTCACTATCTAATATAACCTTATTAAGTTCTTTTCTTTACCATCTCCTCGGTTCCATGGCCTAGATAAAACCTGAACTTTGCCCCTAAGTACCAAGGATGTAATTTTTGCTGATCCGAGATTATTAATATTACCTTATTTAGTTCTTTCTGTACACATTCCCCTCGTTACCAATGGCCCATAGTAAACTGAACTTAGCTCCCTACGTCCACGAGGAGATGTATTGCCTATCGCGGTCAGGAGATATTAATTTATTAATAGATTAACCTTATTTAAGTTCTTTTCTGTACCATACCTCGTGGTTACAATGTCCCTAAGATATAAAACTGAAACTAGCTCCCTAACAACCCGAGGATAAGTATTTTATCCGGTCAGGAGTATTTATTAATATTAACCTTATTAGTTCTTTCTGTACCAATATCCTCAGTACAATGGCCTCGATAAAACTGAACTTAGTTCCCTAAGTACCCCGCTGAGGATGTTTTATCTGGGTCACCGGAGATTTATTATATTACCTTATTTAAGTTCTTTCGTACCCATATCCCTCAGTTACAATGGTGCCTAGATAAAACTGAACTTAGCCTCCCTAAGTAACCGAGCATGTCATTTTAAATCCATCCGTTCTCAGAGATTTATTTATTACTATTACCGTATTATAGTTTCTTATCTGTAACGGATATCCTCAGTATACATGGCTCCTAGATAAAACTGAACATTAAGCATCCCTAAGTCCACCCGAGGATGTCTTGTACTCTGGATTCCAGGAGAATTGTATTAAATATTAACCATTATTTAGTTCTTTCTTTCTGTACCATTCCTCGGTCACAATGGCCAATGACTAAACTGACTTAGCTCCCATAGTACCCGAGGATGTATTTTATTTATCCCGGATCCAGGAGAATTTATTAATATTAACCTTATTTATTCTTGCTTGTACCATATCCTCAGTTACGGGCCTAGATAAAACTGAACTTAGCTTCCTAAGTACCCCGAGGAAGTTTTTAATCACGTACGCAGGAATATTTATTTATATTAACCTTATTAGTTCGTTCTGTACCAATATCCCTCGATTCACCATTGCCTAGATAAAACTGACATTATCCCCTAAGCACCCGAGGATGTAATTTATCTGGTCAAGGATATTTATAATATTAACCTTATTTAGTCTTTCGTCCATATCCTCGGTTCCAATAAACTTAGGAAAACTGACTTTAGCTCCCTAAGTACAGAGATGTATTGAATCCGGGATCCAGGAGCTTTATTAAATTAAACCTTAATTTAGTTCTTCTTGTACCATGATCCTCGATTTACCAATAATCCTGATACAAACGAACTAGCAGCACCTAGTACCTCGACAGGCTAGGATTTCTACCTGTCCAGGAGATTTATTAAAGCTAAAACCTTATATTCGATTTCTTTCCTGTAAACGCAGATCCCTCAGTTCAATGTCCTAGATAAAACGGACTTACTCCTAAAGCTACCCAGGATGTATTTTTATCCGGAGTCCCAGGAGTTTATTAATATTAAACCTTATTTATTTCTTCTTAACCTATCCTCCAGTTACAAATGTCCTAGATAAACTGTAACTTAGCTCCCTAGAGTACCCGAGGATGTATCTCATCCGTCCCCCAGGAGAATTATTACTATTAACCTATATTTAGTTCTTTACGTACCATATCCTCGCTTTCACAAATGGCCATAGATAAAACTTAACTTATCTCCCTAGAAGTACACCGGGATTCGTATTGTATCCGATCCAGGAGATTTTATTAATATTAGCCTTATTTAGTCTTTCTGGTACCAACTCCTCGCTGCAATGTCCTAGATCAGAACTGAAACTTATCTCCCTAGTCTACCCAGCGAGGATGTAATTGTAATCCCGGATCCAGAGATTTATTAACTATTCTTCATTTAGTTCATATTCTGTACCATATAATCCTCAGTTACAATGTCCTCAGATAAAAAACTGAACTTAGCTCCCTTACAAGTACCCGAGGATGTTTTTACTATCCCGTCCACGGAGAAATTTCATTAATATTAACCTTATTTAGTTCTTTCGTAGCAGATCATCGGTTACAATGGCCTAGATAAAACTGAAACTTAGCTCCACTAAGTACCCGAGGATGTATTTTATTTTTATCCGGAATCCAAGAGATTTATTAATATTAACCAATTATTTAGTTCCTTCTCTTACCCTAGTCCTCGTTACGTATAATAAAACTGAACTTAGTCCTACGTACCCACGAGGATGTCTTGTTATCTCGTCCAGGAGATTTATAATTAATATTAACCTTATTAGTCTCCTTCTTTCTGTACCACAATCCTCAGTAACAATGCACTAGATAACACGACGTACTACCCTAAGTACCCGCGTATGTAATTTCAATCCATGTCCAGGAGATTTATTAATATTAAACCTTATTAGTTTCGTTTCGTACCATATCCTCGGTTACAATTCCTACAGTAAAACTGAACTGAGCTCCCTAAGTCCCCGAGGATCGCTATTTTAAATCCGTTCCAGGATTATTTATTATATACAAACCTTATTGAGTTCTTTGCGTACACATCTCCTCAGTTACATGTCCTATATAAAACTGAACTTAAGCTCCCTAAGTACCACGAGGATGTATTTTATCTGGTCTAGGAGATTTATTACTCATTCAAACCTTATTTGTTCCTTTCTGTACCACATAATCCTCGGGAACCACAGTGAACTTGACTTGTCATACATTCATTACTACTATACTCTATGATATCAGAGTACTCGGATTCTTCTATAGTTATACAGAGGCAAACAAATTATTCAAGACATTGAAAGAAAACTAAACCTTTATCGCCATCCTCCGTAAGCGACTTATCCCATTATTAACGGCATGCCCAAACTCTCAGACTAATCCCTCAGCTTCTTACTATTAATAACTTAAAAAAATGTTGAGGCTTAGTGATGCTATTGTTTCGAGCCAATCCCATAACTGTCATTTCTTAATTGCTAGTTTGATTGCTTCTTACACCCTTCCAAAACACCCTTTCCGTTTCCTCCTCTGACTTTAACGGTTTAAATTCCAACAATTTCTTCACTTTCCATTTCACCTCTTTACATCAGAATTCAAGCCCACGTTGGCACAGATATTATTTCCGCAAAGGGTAATATGTTTAGAGTTAACTGTTTAAAACCCCTCTTTTAAAACAATCCACTATGTTTAGTATCTTAACCTGACAATATATCTGCTCAGTTGAAATGCTGAAGAGATATTATTTATCCCCGGGAAAATTTTGCTGTCTGAAATTATAAGGCTTTGTTCCCATAAGCCTCCTTACCTTTATTCTATAATGCACATCGCATGATGTTTGATATTACTAGATCCAACGAGCTCTTTCTAGTAGGAACTATCAATCAAATAACTTCAAACCACCTGTGAGATAAAAATGAAACATCAACCGACATAACACCCACCCCCTTTCTTAATTGTCTCCATCATGCCTAAACAAGAAGTAATCCTTCTAAATTACTCAAGGCCCAGTCATAAGAATTGTATTATAACCATGTTTTTCATCTGCCATATTATCATACTTTTCAATCAACAAAAAACACCATTACATATCTCCAAATTTTTGTTCTATCACGATCTGATACATTGTGATAGACAAGAGCCGGTGATTCTGTCAATGGGTAAGAACTGTGTATGAGATAACAAGAACTCCGCGCATTGCCCATCATCTTCTAGGATGTTTAACACAAGAGAGGGGGTATGCTAATCTTCTGTCATCTTTTCACTTGTTTTCGATTTCTTTCATTTTCTGTGTACCTTTAAAAAAAACAAAGAGTTTATAACATTTCACTCCCGTTGGTTTTACCTACAGACCTTTACATGAAGGTTCAAAACCTCATTGCTAATCACTACGTTACCCTGCAATCATCTTGACGAAAGCCACAATTGGCAGAATCGGGCAGGATATTTTTGAATAAGAACTAGATTTTTCTCCTATATTACATTCACACAGATCTTACATTTCTTAATATAAATATACCCAGATCCGCCTACGAGGCCCCCTTCCAATATGTTATCACACAAACATACTGACCATATCAAGCTTAAAAAGATCGGATGGGATAAGGAGTGTGATACTTGAAGACCTATGTCTAAACTCATTCAACAGGAAACAAGTCCAAGGACCAGTCAATATCCTGAGGTATTTAATACTTCACACCTTTCACCATTTCTAGTTCATATTGGGGACATTTGAAAGCATTACTGATGGTGAGCCAGAAAATGGGATCAGGCAACACACACCTGGGAAGGACTTTCTGTTTATGTCCCTCTTTACACAAAGGGAATGTTAAACCTAGACTTATTGAGAGATTCTTTTGTTGTTTCTTTTTTTTCCAGAGGGGACAATATAGGGATGGGAAACTATCTAGATTAAATCCAACGGGATATGGCATTTAATGTATGGAATAATATGCACATGGAATTAATCAGTTCTGAAAACCTCCCATATTTGGAGCTACGCAATTTGGACCCATACCTTAGTGACTAACCATGACGTGAGATAATAGTAACAACCAAAAGGTTTTTTCTTCAGGGACAACCCAGGACCTTTCCAAAGTAATTAGCATTATACATGCATTTGATTTGCGTGCACGTATAAGATTCTCTCCCTTTCTCACCATTCATATGAAAAAATGATGTTATAAAGTATAATACAAGTCGAGATGGTCCGAACTTCGCAAAATCAAGAATCACGTTCCGCTCGGGATCACGAGCCGGACCCATTAAAATTAAAAATATCCTCGAAATTATGAGATAAGTTTTCTCCTAATTTCGAAAATTTAAAATTACAAAGATTTCAGCGTTGTATTATTTCGTCACAACATTCATTTGAAATACGAGTAAGTCCTCGTAATTTCGAAAATTTTCGAAAATAGTATTTTCGAAATACTAGACACCTTGTAAAGTTCGAAAAATTTCAAAATACATCTAGAAATACACCAGGTCCGGACAAGTCGGAAGCCTGAAATCAGGGAAAAATCCACCTTTCGCGCCCGGGATAAATCCGCGGCAAGCGGATCCGGGTTCGGATCCGGCGCAAACCACGGCCGGATCCCTATTACAAGTCAAAGGTCATGTTTCTTGTCTGCCTACGACATTTTTACAATGAATTGAACACATTGTTTTATTACAAAGTCGGCGCGGAGACGTCAGGACAACTTCTAATCTAATGAGTTTCTTCTCCCAATATACGAGCTGGATCAAAGGGCAAAACACATGCCTAGACCAAATAGTGGATTTCGTGGGCCCCCTTTGTGCAAAAATATTATAACTCAATCAACTAATACAACCTACCTTTTGAAAAATGCATGCCATATGCAGCTTCCCACTAAAACATAATTAACGTTTACAAAATATTATTATTTATTACTTTATAGATTATATTTTTTCTTTATATTATTATTACTCCCTATTATTAATTTCTGAACATTCTTTTCTTAAACACACGTGTCACTGCTAATAGTTATTAATGTTTAAATTGCTCTAGCAAAAAATGGGCATTGCTCATGAGGTGGTTTAACCTAACACTGGCTGACTGCAACATACCTGGAAGGGAAAATAAATGTATCAGTGTATTGGTACAGATCCAAAGGCTTGTCCAGTGACTGAATACAGTACAACCCTTACAGTGTCTGTTGAAGTGGAGGACTGAAACTAACAGTGTCTGTTGAATTGTGTAGGTGGGGCAATAGGAAACTAACCGTGGCTGTGTGAATTGCGGACAGGTCGCTGAACAAGTAACAGTGTCCCTGTTAGGAAGTTGAGGGTGTCTAACTAACAGTGTCTGTATGAATTGATGACTGAACTCAACAGTTCTATGTGCTGTTGAATTGGAGGGATGACTACCATTGTCTGTTAATTGGAAGTGAGCGCAAGACTAAACAGTGTCTTTGAATTGGAGGGGATTAACTAACATATGTACTGTTGAATTGTGAGGACTGAACTCAAACAGTGGTCTTTTGAATTGGAGGATGAACTAACAGTGTCTGTTCAATTGGAGACGGAACTAACAATGTCTGTTGATGGAAGGGTTGAACTAACATGTCTGTTGAATTGGAGGAAGCGACTAAACGAATAAATATCTGGTGCGATTGAGGGCTGAACTAACAGTGTTCTGTTGAATTGTGGAGGACTGAACTAACGTGTCTGGTTGTCACCTTGTGAGGGATGAACTAAAGTGTGCTGTTTGAATTGGAGGCTGAACTAACAGTGTCGTTGAATTGGAGGCTAGAACTGACAGTGTCTGTAATTGGGGTGGGGGGATGAACTAACAGTGTCTGTGAAGCTTGGAAGGGACTGAACTCTGACGAGTGTCTGTTGATTGGAGGGCTGAACTACAGTGTCTGTTGAATTTATGGAGGCTGAACTAACACAGTTCGTCTGTTTGAATTGGGTCTGAAGATCTCCATGTCTGAATTGAATTGGAGGATGACTAACAGTGTCTATTCGACATTGAGGGCTGAACATTCAACAGTGGTCTTTGAATTGGAGACTGAAAAACAACAGTTAAGCTGGTTGAAATATGGCAGGGCTGAACTAACCGTTGTCAGTTGACATATGGAGCGGATGAACTAACAGTTTCCGTAAGTTTGAATTGGAAGGCTGAACTAACATGTCTAGTGTGAATTAGAGGAGGTGCACTAACGTGTCCTGTTGAGTTGGAGGGCTGAACTAACAAGTGTCCTCCGGTAATTCAAATTGTAGGACTGAAAACAATAACAGTCGAGTCCTGTTGAAAGTGGGGCGAAGGGATTGAAACTCACGAAAGGGTCTGTTGAAGAGGAGGACTGGAACTAACAGTTGTATGTTGAAAGAATTGATGAGAAGGGATGAACTACCGTGACTTCAGTTGATTGGAGGAGGAGAAACTAACAGTGTCTGTGAATTAGAGGGGGTGCAACTAACAGTGTCTTGTTGAATGGAGGGCTGCAAACTAAACAGTGTCGTGTGAATTAGACTGGGGTGAACATAACAGTGTCTTTGAATTGGAGGCTAGCACCAACATGTTACTTTTGCAATTAGAGGGTGAGCTACAGTGTCTGTTTGAATTCTGAGGGGTTGAACTACAGTGTCTGATTGTAATTGGAAGGCTGACTAACAGTGCTGTTGCATTCGAGGGGTGAACTACATGGTCTGTTTGAGTAGAGGGTGGAACTACAAGGGTCTTCGTCTTTGAATTAGGAAGGGCTGAACTAACAGTGTCTGTTGAAAATTACAGGGGTGAACTACCATTTTGTGTCTGTTTAATTGGCGAGGGCTGACCTAACAGTGTCTGTTGATTATAGGGTGACAAAACTAACAGTGTCTGTTGAATTGGACGCGGCTGAACTCACAGTGTCTGTTTGAATTGCGGAGGACTGAAACCTAACAGTGGCTGTTTGAACTTGAACCGACCTCCCCCACCCTAACAGTGTCATGTTAAATTGGAGGCTGACTACAGTTCTGTTGAATTGGAAGGACTGAACTGACTTGTCTGTTGAATTGGAGAGACTGCCCTAACAGGGTCTGTTGAATTGGAGACTGACCTAACCAGTGTTCCTGTCCTGTTGAATTGGAGGACTGAACATACCAGTGTCTGTTGAATTGCAGGGCTGATCTAACAGTGTTCTTTTGAATAGTGCGGACATGAACAACAACTGGTCCCTAGGGAATTGTGAGACAGCTTTATCTACAGTGTCTGTGTTGACTTGAAGGCTGGCGGAACTAACAGTGTCTGTTGGATAGGAGGACTGAACTGACAGTGGCTGTTGATGGAGGACTGAACAATAACAGGGTCTGTTGAATTAGAGGGGGTGGAACCTAACAGGTGGTCGTGTTGAATGCACGGAGGGCTGAACTTAACAAGTGTCTGATTAACTAGAGGGGTGAACCTAAACGTGTCTGTTGATCATTAGGAGGCTGACACACTTGGGCTTTGAATTAAGGGGTGCAAATCAACTAAACAACTAAAAAAGACAGTGTTCTGCTTTTGAATTGAGGACTTTAGTTCTTTCTGTACCATATCCTCGGTTAACCAAAGTGCACTTGAATCTTTTATACCATTATTGCTACTATACTCTATGATATCTGTACTTGGATCTTCTATAGTGTATACAGAGGAAAATAAATTATTCAAGACATTTGCTTTATCGCCATTCTCCGTAACTAACTTATCCTCATTAATTAATGGTGCCACATTCTCAGTCCTCATCTTCTTACTATTAATATACTTAAAAAAATGTTTAGGCTTAGTGATGCTTTCTTCAGCTATCCTAACTTCATTATTAATTTTAGCTAGTTTGATTGCTTTCTTACACTCCTTGTTACAGTTTTTATACTCCCTAAAGGCCCTTTCCGTTCCCTCGGCCTTAAAGGTTTTAAATGCCTTTTTCTTCCTTTCCATTTGCCTCTTTACATCAGAATTCAGCCACATGGGCGCGGATTTATTTTTTTTACATTTATTTCCCATGGGTATAAATTTAGATGTGAACTGGCTTAAAATCCCCTTGAACACAGTCCACTTCTGTTCAGTACCTTTACCTGATAATACATTATCCCAGTTTATACTCCAGTATATACGGTATACTCTATGACTTCTGTTCAGTACCTTTACCTGATAATACATTATCCCAGTTTATACTCCAGTATATACGGTACACTCTATGACTTCTGTTCAGCACCTTTACCTGATAATACATTATCCCAGTTTATACTCCAGTATATACGGTATACTCTATGACTTCTGTTCAGTACATTTACCTGATAATACATTATCCCAGTTTATACTCCAGTATATACGGTACACTCTATGACTTCTGTTCAGTACCTTTACCTGATAATACATTATCCCAGTTTATACTCCAGTATATACGGTATACTCTATGACTTCTGTTCAGTAACTTTACCTGATAATACATTACCCCAGTTGACATTCTGAAGAGCTGCTTTTAACCTGGGAAAATTTGCCTTCCAGAAATTAAGTCTTTGTTAACCCAGCGCACTTTTCCTTTCGATAACAAAGTCCAAATGTCACTATTTCATGGTCACTATTCCCTAAGCCTCCAGTTACCTTTATATCTATAATGCGCTCCACAATGTTAGATATTACCAGATCCAACAGAGCTCCTTTTATAATAGGAACCTCAACCACCTGTGAGAGAAAATTATCCTGCAGCAAATTCAGGAACTCATCGCCTTTTTCTGTGATGGCAGTTTCACCACACCAATCAATGTCAGGGTAATTAAAGTCCCCCATAATGAGCACACTACACCATTCAATGTCAGGGTAATTAAAGTCCCCCATAATGAGCACACTACACCAATCAATGTCAGGGTAATTAAAGTCCCCCATAATGAGTACACTCCACCAATCAATGTCAGGGTAATTAAAGTCCCCCATAATGAGTACACTACACCAATCAATGTCAGGGTAATTAAAGTCCCCCATAATGAGTACACTACACCAATCAATGTCAGGGTAATTGAAGTCCCCCATAATAAGCACACTCCCCAAACTTGCAGCCCTTGCCAACTGCATATGAAGTTGACTCACCTCCTCTCTGCTAGCATTTGGCGGCTTATTGCAGACACCAACAATGACATTACCCCCTTTCCTGTTGCCTAATTCCCACCCATATTGCCTCTCCACTTATCATCCATTTCACACACCAGTTAACTCTCTTTTAAATTTGGCTTCAATTCTTTTTTACATAAACCATACTCCTCCCTCCCCTTTCCCTTTTTTTTTCTGTCCTGGCTAAAACCAGGGCATATCCTTCTAATTTTGCAGCCCATCCGTGAGAACTGTTCAACCACGTTTCTGCTATACCTATTACATCATACGTTTTCATTCAATGCCATAATTTCCAATTCATTCACCCCCATTTGTCATCCATGGCCTTCTCGCATGTGCAAACATCATTTTAAGATTATGATCCTGTAATTTATTTGTACACTTTAATACTTTAAATACACATGCCTCCCTATCCCCTATGCTAGCCCCACCCCCCCCTTTCCGCCCACCACTGGCGTATCTACAACTCTTTCCTCCTGGTCTATCTATCACAGTGAGACCTGCCATACCCTCCCCCCCAAACCTAGTTTAAAATCTCCTCCAACCCTCTAGCCATCTTCTCCCCTAAAACAGCTGCACCACCATCAGTGAGGTGCAACCCATCCCTACTAAAGAGCCTGTAGCCGACAGCAAAGTCTGCCCAGTTCTCAATAAACCCAAACCCTTCTTCCTTACACCACTCTCTTAGCCACGCATTAATGCTCCTAAGCTCCCGCTGTCTCCCTAGCTTAGCACGTGGCTGCGGTAGTATTTCTGAAAACACTACCCTGGAGGTCCTTGCTTTTATCTTGGCCCCTAGTTCTCGGAAATCATGTTTAAGGACCTCACCTCCTCCTCTAACTTTGTCATTGGCACCAATGTGAACCAAGACTGCCGGGTCACACCCGGCCCCACCCAATAATCTGTCTACACGATCCACCACATGCCGAACCCTAGCACCAGGCAGGCAACACACAGTTCGGTATGTAGGGTCTTGGCGGCAGATTACCCTATCTACCTTCCTTATAATGGAGTCCCCTACCAGTACCACCTGCCTTGCATTCCTGACCCTTTGTTCCTCCTCCCTTGTATCAGAGATGGCAGTCCCCTGGGTGCTCAAGGGACTAGCCCCCTCCATACACGCTAATTCCGAGGTGTCCTCCTCCCCTTCATTACCTAAGGCGGCAAATCTGTTGGGATGGACAATCTGGGAAGAAGCCCCCTACTCTTCCGTCCCCCACTTCCCCTAGTAACCCTAACAAAACTACCTCCTTCCTCATCCTTTCTTGTCCCCTAGTAACCCTAACAAAACTACCTCCTTCCTCATCCTTTCTTGACCCTCTTCCACCCACCTCTATACTGGCCCCAGCCAGTGCCTGCTGACTCCCCAGTTCTGCCAATCCCCGCAATGCTGCAAGCTGCCCCCTTAGACCTTCCACCCACCTCTATACTGGCCCCAGCCAGTGCCTGCTGACCCCCTAGTTCTGCCAATCCCCGCAATGCTGCAAGCTGCCCCCTTAGACTCTCCACCTCAGCTTCCAAACGGGCAACCCACTCACACCTGACACAGACATAGGTTCCCCGGAACATCTGCTCCAGGTTCCTATACATGTGGCACGATGCACATTGCATGGTACTGACAAAACTGTCCCTTCTAATACACCACACCAACACAGTGACGCACAAACCTTGTTTAATTGCCCTTCTTGTTTCAATGTCCTTCTTTTTTTATGTCCTTGAGATCAAGGTCCTTAAGAGAAAGGGCCACTCCACAAGTTCGTTACACTCACAGGAAACTTCCTTTTGTTAGGTCCAAACCACAGGCCCAACAACTGTGAATCCTATTTAACTAATAGGCCCCAACCCCCACACCAATTAGTGCAAGAGCCAGAAAGAGAGGTAAAAAAAAAACAAACACTTATTAACCCTTTTACAGCCTGTTTGTGATTATAACAGGTACAATACTAGAATATAGAAGTCCAGCACACCCCTTTAACAACATCCCCACTAGCACAGAGCCGAGAACATCCCCACTAACACAGAGCTGAGAACATCCCCACTAACACAGAGCTGAGAACATCCCCACTAACACACAGCTGAGAACATCCCCACTAGCACAGAGCTGAGAACATCCCCACTAGCACAGAGCTGAGAACATCCCCACTAGCACAGAGCTGAGAACATCCCCACTAACACAGAGCCGAGACCATCCCCACTAGCACAGAGCCGAGACCATCCCCACTAGCACAGAGCTGAGAACATCCCCACTAGCACAGAGCTGAGAACACCCCACTAGCACGAGCTACGAGACATCCCCACTAACACAGAGCCTGAAACATCCCCACTACACAGAGCTAGAACATCCCCACTAACAGAGCTGAGAACATCACACTAGACACAGAGCTGGAACATCCACACTAGCACAGACCGAGAAC
This sequence comes from Hymenochirus boettgeri, assembly GCA_019447015.1. Taxonomy (NCBI): domain Eukaryota; kingdom Metazoa; phylum Chordata; class Amphibia; order Anura; family Pipidae; genus Hymenochirus; species Hymenochirus boettgeri. Next base: position 85,355 of record JAACNH010001098.1, on the reverse strand, counting down.
ATCCCCACTCACACAGACTGAGAACATCCCCACTAGCACAGAGCCGTGAACATCCCCACTAAGCACAGTAAGCCGAGAACTCCCACTAGCACAAGGCTTGAGGAACATCCCCACTAGCACAGAGCCGAGAACATCCCCACTCACTAGCACAGAGCTGAGAACATCCCCACTCACTAGCACAGAGCCGAGAACATCCCCACTCACTAGCACAGAGCCGAGAACATCCCCACTAGCACAGAGCCGAGAACATCCCACTAGCACAGAGCTGAAACATCCCCACTAACACAAGAGCTGAGAACATCCCCCACTAGCACAGAGCCTTAGAACATCCCCACCCTAACAACCCGAGCGGAGAACATCCCCCCCAACCTCAGAACCCTAACACTCCCCCCTCCCACTCTGAGAAACATCCCCACTACCAGACGAGAACATCCCCATACCAGAGCTGAGACATCCCACTACACAGAGCCTACGCACAGAGCTGAAACATCCCCACTAGCACAGAGCTGAGACTCCCAACAGCCCACACCGAGAAACTCCCCCTAGCACAAGCTAGAACATCCCACTAGCACAGAGCTAGAACATCCCCACTACACAGAGCTGAGAACATCCCCCACTAGCACAGAGCTGAGAACATCCCCACTACACAGAGCTGAGAACATCCCCACTAGCCAGAGCTGAAAACATCCCACTACACAGAGCTGAACTCCCCCCCTACACGAGCTGAGAACATCCCCACATCACAGCGGAAACACCCCACTACACAGAGCTGAGAACATCCCACTAGCACAGAGCTGAGAACATCCCCACTAGCACAGGAGAACATCCCACTACAGAGCGAGACACGCAGACAACATCCCCCCAACACAGAGCCGAGAAAATCCCCACTAGCACAGAGCCGAGAACTCCCCACTACACAGAGCGAGACAGCCTCCCCACGTAGCACAGACCGAGAATCCCCCACTAGCACAGAGCCGAGAACATCCCCACTAGAACAGAGCTTCAGACATCCCCACTACACAGAGCTGAGACCATCCCCACTAACACAGAGCTGAGAACATCCCCACTAGCACAACTGAGAACCTCCCCACTAGCACAGAGCTGAGAACATCCCCACTAGCACAAGCTGAGACATCCCCACTACACAGAGCTGAGAACATCCCCACTAGCACAGAGCTGAGAACATCCCCCACTAGCACGAGCGAAACATCCCCACTAGCACAGAGCCGAGACATCCCCACTATCACGACTGAGAACATCCCACTAACACCGAGCCGAGAACATCCCCACTACACAGAGCCGAGAGCATCCCCACTACACGAGCGAGAACATCCCCACTAGCACACCAGAGCTGAGAACTCCCCACTAAAAGACGGAACACCCAACTACACAGCCTGAGAACATCCCCACTAGCACAGAGCTGATACATCCCCCCTAGCACAGAGCTGAGACCTCCCCACTAGCACAGAGCTGAAGAACATCCCCACTAGCACAGATCTCGAGAACATCCCCACTACCAAGCGAGAACATCCCCACTAAGCACAGAGTGAGAACATCCCCACTCACAGCGAACATCCCCACACAGAGCTGAGAACATCCCACTACACAGAGCCTGAGAACATCCCCACTAGCACAGATGAGAACAATTCCCCACTAGCACAGAGCCTGCGAACATCCCCACATAACACAGAGCCTGAGAACATCCCCTAGCCACAGAGCTGAGAACATCCCCACTAGCACAGAGCTGAGAACATCCCCACTAACACAGAGCTGAGAACCCCCACTACACAAGCGAAACATCCCCGATAACCAACCGAAACATCACTAGACAGGGAGAACATCCCCCACTACACAGAGCTGATAAACATCCCCACTACACAAGAGCCGAGAACTCCCCCACTACACAAGGCGAAACATCCCCACTACCTACAGAGCCGAAACATCCCCACTAGCACAGAGCTGAAACATCCCACTACACAGAGCGAGAACATCCCCGACTAACACAGAGCGAGAACATCCCCAGAGCCGAGAACATCCCCCTACAATAGCATGAGAACCCCCTAGCAAAGAGCTGAGAACATCCCCCTAGCAAAGCTGAGAAACATCCCCCTAGCACTAAACACAGACTGAGAACATCCCACTAGCACAGAGCTGAGAACATCCCCACTAACACGAGCTGAGAACACCCCACTAGCACAGAGCTGAGAACATCCCCACTAGCACAGAGCTGAGACATCCCACTACACGAGCTAAACATCCCCCAGCACAGAGCTGAGAACATCCCCACTACACAGAACGAGAACATCCCACTAGCACAGAGCTGAGAACATCCCCACTAAGCACGAGCCGAGAACATCCCCACTAGCACAGAGCTGAGAACATCCCCACAGCACAGAGCGAGAACATCCCCACTAACACGAGCCGAGACATCCCCACTAACACAGAGCGAGAACATCCCCACTAGCCCAGAGCTGAGAAACTCCCACTACACAGAGCGAGAACATCCCCACTAGCACAGAGCGAGAACATCCCCACTAACACAGAGCTGAGAACATCCCCACTACACAGAGCTGGAACATCCCCACTAGCACAGAGCTGAGAACATCCCCACTAGCACAGAGCCGAGAACATCCCCACTAGCACAGAGCTGAGAACTCCCACTAGCACAGAGCTGAGAACATCCCCACTACAGAGCGAGAACATCCCCAAGTAGACTACACACAGAGCCGAGAACATCCCCACTAGCACAGAGCTAGAACATCCCCCAACACAGAGCTAAAACTCCCCACTAGCAAGAGCGAGAACATCCCCACTAGCACAGAGCGAGAACATCCCCATACACAGAGCTGAAACATCCCACTAGCACAGAGCTGAGAACATCCCCACTAGCACAGAGCCGAGACATCCCCACTAACACAGAGCGAAACATCCCCACTAGCACAGAGCTGAGAACATCCCCACTAACCAGAATCTGAGAACATCCCCACTAGCACAGAGCCGAGAAATCCCCACTAGCACAGAGCGGAACATCCCACTAGCCAGAGCTGAGAACATCCCCACTAACACAGAGCTGAGAACATCCCCACTACACAGAGCCGAGAACATCCCCACTAGCCAGAGCCGAGAACATCCCCACTAGCACAGAGCTGAGAACACTCCCCACTAGCACAGAGCTGAGAACATCCCCACTAAACACAGAGCGAGAACATCCCCACACAAGAGCTGAGAACATCCCCACTAGCACAGCCGAGAACATCCCCACTAGCACAGAGCTGAGAACATCCCACTAGCACAGACGCTGAGAACATCCCCACTAACACAGAGCTGAGAACATCCCCACTAGCCAGAGCTGAGAACATCCCCACTAGCCAGAGCCGAGAAACATCCCACTACACAGAGCTGAGAACATCCCCACTAGCACAGAGCGAGAACATCCCCACTAGCACGAGCGTGAGAACATCCCCACTAGCACAGAGCAGAACCCCCCCTACACAGAGCGAGAACATCCCCACTACACGAGTGAGAACATCCCACTAGCACACAGAGCTGAGAACATCCCACTAGCACAGAGCTGAGAACATCCCCACTAACACAGAGCTGAGAAATCCCACTAACACAGCGAGAACATCCCACTAGCACAGAGCTGAGAACATCCCCACTACACAGAGCTGAGAACTAAGTCAAACATCCCACTAGCACAGAGCTGGAACATCCCCACTAGCACAGAGCTGAGAACATCCCCACTAGACACAGAGCATCTCGAAAGCAACAGACATCCCCTAGCACGACTAAACCCCACTAGCACGAGCTGAGAACATCCCCACTAGCACAGAGCTGAGAACATCCCCACTAACACAGAAGCTGAGAAACATCCCCACTAGCACAGAGCGAGAACATCCCCCTAGCACGAGCTGAGAACATCCCCATAGCACAGAGCTGAGAACATCCCCACTAACACAGAGCTGAGAACATCCCCACTAGCACAGAGCTGAGAACATCCCCACTAGCACAGAGCTGAGAACATCCCCACTAGACAAGAGCTGAGAACATCCCCACTAGCACAGAGCGAGAACACCCCTACAAGATGTGGAACTCCCCACTAGCACAGAGCGAGAACATCCCCCTACACAGAGCTAGAAACATCCCACTAGCACAGAGCGAGAACATCCCCACTAGCACAGAGCTGAGACCATCGTGACCCACAACGCGGGGGTGTATCTAGTCACATGGTCCGAGTTGTTGGATTAATTAATATTTAATAAAACTGGATGAGTTTCTACAAACAAGGAATGTTACAAGTTACTGGGATTGATACATAAAGTAGAGTTGGGAAGGGTTTGTCACTGTGAGAACGGTAAAGCTAGGGAACTGTCTTCCAGTGGACGTTGTTATGGCAGGTTCATTGGTCAGTTTATAAAAGCTGGATGAGTTTCTACAAACAAGGAATGTTACAATTACTGGGATTGATACATAAAGTAGAGTTGGGAAAGGGTTTGTCACTGTGAGAACGGTAAAGCTATGGAACTGTCTCCCGTGGACGTTGTTATGGCAGGTTCATTGGTCAGTTTAATAAAAAGCTGGATGACTTTCTACAAACAAGGAATGTTACAAGTTACTGGATTGATATATCAAGTAGAGTGGGAAAGGGTTTGTCACTGTGAGAACGGTAAAGCTATGGAACTGTCATCCAGTGGACGTTTTTGGCAGGTTCATTGGTCGTTTAATAAAAAGCTGGATGAGTTTCTACAAACAAGGAATGTTACAAGTTACTGGGATTGATACAAAGTAGAGTTGGGAAGGGTTTGTCACTAGAGAACGGTAAAGCTATGAACTGTCTTCCAGTGGACGTTGTTATGGCAGGTTCATTGGTCAGTTAATAAAAAGCTGGATGAGTTTCTACAAACAAGGAATGTTACAAGTTACTGGATTGATACATAAAGTAGAGTTGGGAAGGGTTTGTCACTGTGAGAACGGTAAAGCTATGGAACTGTCTCCAGTGGACGTTTTTTATGGCAGGTTCATTGGTCAGTTTAATAAAAAGCTGGATGAGTTTCTAACAAACAAGGAATGTTACAAGTTACTGGTACTGATACATAAAGTAGAGTTGGGAATGGTTTGTCACTGTAGAACAGTAAAGCTATGGAACTGTCTTCCTTGGACGTTATGGCAGGTTCATTGGTCAGTTTAATAAAAAGCTGGATGGGTTTCTCACAAACAAGAATGTTACAAGTTTACTGGTATGTGATACATAAAGTAGAGTTGGGAAAGGGTTTTGTCACTGTGAGAACGGTAAAGCTATGGAACTGTCTTCCAGTGGACGTTGTTATGGCAGGTTCATTGGTCAGTTTTAATAAAAGCTGGATGAGTTTCTGCAAACAAGGAATGTTACAAGTTACTGGGATTGATACATAAAGTAGAGTTGGGAAAGGGTTGTCACTGTGAGAACGGTAAAGCTATAGAACGGTCTTCCAGTGGACGTTGTTAGGGCAGGTTCATTGGTCAGTTTAATAAAAAGCTGATGAGTTTTCTACAACAAGGAATGTTACAAGTTACTGGTATTGATACATAAAGTAAGTTGGGAAAGGGTTTGTCCTGTGAGAACGGTAAAGCTATGGAACTGTCTTCCAGTGGATGTTGTTATGGCAGGTTCATTGGTCAGTTTAATAAAAGCTGGATGGGTTTCTACAAACAAGGAATGTTACAAGTTATGGTATTGAACATAAAGTAGAGTTGGGAAGGGTTTGTCACTGTGAGAAACTGTAAAGCTATGGAACTGTCTTCCAGTGGATGTTGTTATGGCAGGTTCATTGGTCAGTTTAATAAAAAGCTGGATGGTTTCTACAAACAAGGAATGTTACAAGTTACTGGTATTGTAAAATAAAGTAGAGTGGGAAGGGTTTGTCACTGTGAGAACGGTAAAGCTATGGAACTGTCTTCCAGTGGATGTTGTTATGGCAGGTTCATTGGTCAGTTTAATAAAAAGCTGGATGAGTTTTACAAACAAGGAATGTTACAGTTACTGGTATTGATATATAAAGTAGAGTTGGAAAGGGTTTGTCACTGTGAGAACGGTAAAGCTATGGAACTGTCTTCCATGGGATGTTGTTATGGCAGTTTCATTGGTCAGTTTAATAAAAAGCTGGATGAGTTTTCTACAAACAAGGAATGTTACAAGTTACTGGTATTGATACATAGTAGAGTTGGAAAGGGTTTGTCACTGTGAGAAAGGTAAAGCTATGGAACTGTCTTCCAGTGGACGTTGTTATGGCAGGTTCATTGGTCAGTTTAATAAAAGCTGGATGAGTTTCTACAAACAAGGAATGTTACAATTTACTGGATTGACATAAAGTAGAGTTGGGAAAGGGTTTTGTCACTGTGGAGAACGGTAAAGCTATGGACTGTCTTCCAGTGGACGTTGTTATGGCAGGTTCATTGGTCGTTTTTAATGAAAAGCTGGATGAGTTTCTACAAACAAGGAATTTACAATTTACTGGTATTGATACAATAAAGTAGAGTTGGGAAAGGGTTGTCACTGTGAGAACGGTAAAGCTATGGAACTGTCTCCAGTGGACGTTGTTTGGCAGGTTCATTGGTCAGTTTTAATGAAAAGCTGGATGAGTTTCTACAAACAAGGAATGTTACAAGTTACTGGATTGATACATAAAGTAGAGTTGGGAAAGGGTTTGTCCTGTGAGAACGGTAAAGCTATGGAACTGTCTTCCATGACGTTGGT
>JAACNH010001098.1:32679-78593 GCA_019447015.1 Hymenochirus boettgeri | reverse complement strand
TTATGGCAGGTTCATTGGTCAGTTAATAAAAAGCTGGATGAGTTTCTACAACAAGGAATGTTACAAGTTACTGGGATTGATACATAAAGTAGAGTTGGGAAAGGGTTTGTCACTGTGAGAAAGGTAAAGTATGGAACGTCTTCCAGTGGAGTGTTATGGCAGGTTCATTGGTCAGTTTAATAAAAAGCTGGATGAGTTTCTACAAACAAGGAATGTTACAAGTTACTGGGATTGATACATAAAGTAGAGTTGGGAAAGGGTTTGTCACGGTGAGAACGGTAAAGCTATGGAACTGTCTTCCAGTGGACGTGTTTATGGCAGGTTCATTGGTCAGTTTTAATAAAAGCGGATGAGTTTCTACAAACAAGGAATATTACAAGTTACTGGATTGATACATAAAGTAGAGTTGGGAAAGGGTTTGTCACTGTGAGAACGGTAAAGCTATGGAACTGTCTTCCAGTGGACGTTGTTATGGCAGGTTCATTGGTCAGTTTTAATGAAAAGCTGGATGAGTTTCTACAAACAAGGAAGTTACAAGTTACTGGTATTGATACATAAAGTAGAGTTGGGAAAGGGTTTGTCACTGTGAGAACGGTAAAGCTATGGAATGTTTCCAGTGGACGTTGTTATGGCAGGTTCATTGGTCAGTTTAATAAAAGCTGGATGGGTTTATCAAACAAGGAATGTTACAAGTTACTGGTATTGATACATAAAGTAGAGTTGGGAAAGGGTTTGTCACTGTGAGAACGGTAAAGCTATGGAACTGTCTTCCAGTGGACGTTGTATGGCAGGTTCATTGGTCAGTTTAATAAAAAGCTGGATGGGTTTCTACAAACAAGGAATGTTACAAGTTACCGTATTGTACATAAAGTAGAGTTGGGAAAGGGTTTGTCACTGTGAGAACGGTAAAGCTATGGAACTGTCTTCCAGTGGACGTTGTTATGGAGGCTTGGTCAGTTTAATAAAAGCTGGATGAGTTTCTACAAACAAGGAATGTTACAAGTTACTGGGATTGATACATAAAGTAGAGTTGGGAAAGGGTTTGTCACTGTGAGAACGGTAAAGCTATGGAACTGTCTTCCAGTGGAGTTGTTAGGCAGGTTCATTGGCAGTTTAATAAAAGCTGGATGAGTTTCTACAAACAAGGAATGTTACAAGTTACGGGATTGAACATAAAGTAGAGTTTGAAAGGGTTTGTCCCGTGAGAACGGTAAAGCTATGGAACTGTCTTCAGTGGAGTTGTTATGGCAGGTTCATGGTCAGTTTAATAAAAAGCTGGATGAGTTTCTACAAACCAGGAATGTTACAAGTTACTGGTATGATACATAAGTAGAGTGGGAAAGGGTTTTCACTGTGAGAACGGTAAAGCTATGAACTGTCTTCAGTGGGTGTTGTTATGGCAGGTTATCTGGTCAGTTAATAAAAAGCTGGATGGGTTTCTACAAACAAGGAAGTTACAAGTTACTGGTATTGATACATAAAGTAGAGTTGGGAAAGGGTTTGTCACTGTGAGAACGGTAAAGCTATGGAAATGTCTTCCAGTGGAGTTGTTATGGCAGGTTCATTGGTCAGTTAATAAAAAGCTGGATGAGTTTCTACAAACAAGGAAGTTACAGTTACTGGTATTGATACATAAAGTAGAGTTGGGAAAGGGTTTGTCACTTGGAGAACGGAAAGCTATGGAACTGTCTTCCAGGGAAGTTGTTATGGAGGTCATTGGTCAGTTTAATAAAAGGAGACTAAAATATACGATGAGTGTTGTCTGTGGTTCTTTTCTACAAAAAGGAATGTTACAAGTTACTGGGATTGATACAAAAGTAGAGTTGGGAAAGGGTTTGTCACTGTGAGAACGGTAAAGCTATGGAACTGTCTCTTCTGGACGTTGTTATGGCAGGTTCATTGGTCAGTTTAATAAAAGCTGGATGAGTTTCTACAAACAAGGAATGTTACAAGTTACTGCATTGATACATAAAGTAGAGTTGGGAAAGGGTTTGTCACTGTGAGAACGGTAAAGCTATGGAACTGTCTTCCAGTGGACGTTGTTATGGCAGGTTCATTGGTCAGTTTAATGAAAAGCTGGATGAGTTTCTACAAACAAGGAATGTTACAAGTTACTGGGATTGATACATAAAGTAGAGTTGGGAAAGGGTTTGTCACTGTGAGAACGGTAAAGCTATGGAACTGTCTTCCAGTGGACGTTGTTATGGCAGGTTCATTGGTCAGTTTTAATGAAAAGCTGGATGAGTTTCTACAAAACAGGAATGTTACAAGTTACTGGATTGATACATAAAGTAGAGTTGGGAAAGGGTTTGTCACTGTGAGAACGGTTAAAGCTATGGAACTGTCTTCCAGTGGATGTTGTTATGGCAGGTTCATTGGACAGTTTAATAAAAAGCTGGATGAGTTTCTACAAACAAGGAATGTTACAAGTTACTGGGATTGATACATAAAGTAGAGTTGGGAAAGGGTTTGTCACTGTGAGAACGGTAAAGCTATGGAACTGTCTTCCAGTGGATGTTGTTATGGCAGGTTCATTGGACAGTTCATAAAAAGCTGGATGGGTTCTTACAAACAAGGAATGTTACAAGTTACTGGTATTGATACATAAAGTAGAGTGGGAAAGGGTTTGTCACTGTGAGAACGGTTAAAGCTATGGAACGGTCTTCCAGTGGACGTTGTTATGGCAGGTTCATTGGTCAGTTTAATAAAAAGCTGGATGAGTTTCTACAAACAAGGAATGTTACAAGTTAACTGGTATGATACATAAAGTAAGTTGGGAAAGGGTTTGTCACTGTGGAGAACGGTAAAGCTATGGAACTGTCTCCAGTGGACGTTGTTATGGCAGGTTCATTGGTAGTTTTAATGAAAAGCTGGAGGGTTTCTACAAACAAGGAATGTTACAAGTTAATGGGATAGATACATAAAGTAGAGTTGGGAAAGGGTTGTCACTGTGAGAACGGTAAGCTATGGAACTGTCTTCCAGTGGACGTTGTTATGGCAGGTTCATTGGTCAGTTTAATAAAAAGCTGGATGAGTTTCTACAAAAAAGGAATGTTACAAGTTACTGGTATTGATACATAAAGTAGAGTTGGGAAAGGTTTGTCACTGTGAGAACGGTAAAGCTATGGAAACTGTCTTCCAGTGGACGTTGTTATGGCAGGTTTATTGGTCAGTTTAAGAAAAGCTGGATGGGTTTCTACAAACAAGGAATGTTACAAGTTACTGGGATTGATACATAAAGTAGAGTTGGGAAAGGGTTTGTCACTGTGAGAACGGTAAAGCTATGGAACTGTCTTCCAGTGGACGTTGTTATGGCAGGTTCATTGGTCAGTTTAATAAAAAGCTGGATGAGTTTACAAACAAGGAATGTTACAAGTTACTGGTATTGATACATAAAGTAGAGTTGGGAAAGGGTTTGTCACTGTGAGAACGGTAAAGCTATGGAACTGTTACCAGTGGACGTTGTTATGGCAGGTTCATTGGTCAGTTTTAATAAAAAGCTGGATGAGTTTCTACAAACAAGGAATGTTACAAGTTACTGGGATGATACATAAGTAGAGTTGGGAAAGGGTTTGTCACTGTGAGAACGGTTAAAGCTATGGAACTGTCTTCCAGTGGTGTTGTTATGGCAGGTTCATTGGACAGTTTAATAAAAAGCTGGATGGGTTTCTACAAACAAGGAATGTTACAAGTTACTGGTATTGATACATAAAGTAGAGTTGGGAAAGGGTTTGTCACTGTGAGAACGGGTAAAGTATGGAACTGTCTTCCAGTGGACGGTGTTATGGCAGGTTCATTGGTCAGTTTAATAAAAAGCTGGATGGTTTTTACAAACAAGGAATGTTACAAGTTACTGGTATTGATACATAAAGTAGAGTTGGGAAAGGGTTTGTCACTGTGAGAACGGTAAAGCATGGAACTGTCTTCCAGTGGACGTTGTTATGGCAGGTCATTGGTCAGTTTAATGAAAAGCTGGATGGGTTTCTACAAACAAGGAATGTTACAAGTTACTGGGATTGATACATAAAGTAGAGTTGGGAAAGGGTTTGTCACTGTGAGAACGGTAAAGCTATGGAACTGTTCCAGTGGACGTTGTTATGGCAGGTTCATTGGTCAGTTTAATAAAAAGCTGGATGAGTTTCTACAAACAAGGAATGTTACAAGTTACTGGTATTGTACATAAAGTAGAGTTGGGAAAGGGTTTGTCACTGTGAGAAGGTAAAGCTATGGAACTGTCTTCCAGTGGACGTTGTTATGGCAGGTTCATTGGTCAGTTTTTTATGAAAAGCTGGATGAGTTTTCTACAAACAAGGAATGTTACAAGTTACTGGGATTGATACATAAGTAGAGTTGGGAAAGGGTTTGTCACTGTGAGAACGGTAAAGCTATGGAACTGTCTTCCAGTGGATGTTGTTATGGCAGGTTCATTGGTCAGTTTAATAAAAAGCTGGATGAGTTTCTACAAACAAGGAATGTTACAAGTTACTGGTATTGATACATAAAGTAGAGTTGGGAAAGGGTTTGTCACTGTGAGAACGGTAAAGCTATGGAACTGTCTTCCAGTGGATGTTGATGGCAGGTTCATTGGTTAGTTTAATAAAAAGATGGGATGGGTTTCTAAAACAAGGAATGTTACAAGTTACTGGTATTGATACATAAAGTAGAGTTGGGAAAAGGGTTTGTCACTGTGAGAACGGTAAAGCTATGGAACTGTCTTCCAGTGGACGTTGTTTGTATGGCAGGTTCATTGGTCAGTTTTAATGAAAGCTGGATGGGTTTCTACAAACAAGGAATGTTACAAGTTACTGGGATTGATACTAAAGTAGAGTTGGGAAAGGGTTTGTCACTGTGAGAATGGTAAAGCTATGGAACTGTCTTCCAGTGGACGTTGTTATGGCAGGTTCATTGGTCAGTTTTAATGAAAAAGCTGGATTAGTTTCTACAAACAAGGAATGTTAAAGTTACTGGGATTGATACATAAAGTAGAGTTGGGAAAGGGTTGTCACTGTGAGAACGGTAAAGCTATGGAACTGTCTTCCAGTGGACGTTGTTATGGCAGGTTCATTGGTCAGTTTAATAAAAGCTGGATGAGTTTCTACAAACAAGGAATGTTACAGTTACTGGTATTGATACATAAAGTAGAGTTGGTAAAGGGTTTGTCACTGTGAGAACGGTAAAGCTATGGAACTGTCTTCCAGTGGACGTTGTTATGGCAGGTTCATTGGTCAGTTTATAAAAAGCTGGATGGGTTTCTAAAACAAGGAATGTTACAAGTTACTGGGATTGATACATAAGTAGAGTTGGGAAAGGGTTTGTCACTGTGAGAACGGTAAAGCTATGGAACTGTCTTCAGTGGACGTTTTATGGCAGGTTCATTGGTCAGTTTAATAAAAGTGGATGAGTTTCAAAAACAAGGAATGTTACAAGTTACTGGTATTGATACATAAAGTAGAGTTGGGAAAGGGTTTGTCACTGTGAGAACGGTAAAGCTATGGAACTGTCTTCCAGTGGACGTTGTTATGGCAGGTTCATTGGTCAGTTTAATAAAAAGCTGGATGGGTTTCTACAAACAAGGAAGTTACAAGTTACTGGGATTGATACATAAAGTAGAGTTGGAAAGGGTTTGCCACTGTGAGAACGGTAAAGCTATGGAACTGTCTTCCAGTGGACGTTGTTTATGGCAGGTTCATGGTCAGTTTAATAAAAAGCTGGATGGGTTTCTACAAACAAGGAATGTTACAAGTTACTGGGATGATACATAAAGTAGAGTTGGGAAAAGGTTTGCACTGTGAGAACGGTAAAGCTATGGAACTGTCTTCCAGTGGACGTTGTTATGGCAGGTTCATTGGTCAGTTTAATAAAAGCTGGATGAGTTTCTACAAACAAGGAATGTTACAAGTTACTGCATTGATACATAAAGTAGAGTTGGGAAAGGGAAATTTCCCTTGACACTGGAGTCATAAATTTGGTGGGGTTTTTTTTTGCCTTCCTTGGATCAACAGTTAGGTAGGGAATGAGGATATTGCTAGATGGGTGACTGGATGCACGTGATATCTTTATTCAACCTCAATACTGTTACTATCTGTACTGTCTACTTACTATACTATATATACTTACTGTACTATATACTGTACTGTACTATACTGTACTATACTGTACTATTACTGTACTATATACTGTACTTTACTATACTGTACTATTACTGTACTGTACTATACTGTACTGTATATTACTTATACTGTACTATACTGTACTACACTGTACTATACTATATTATACTATACTGTACTATATACTGACTGGACGTACAGTACTATACTGTACTAACATACTATACGTACTGTACTACACTGTACTATACATATTATACTATACTGTACTATATACTGTACTATACTGTACTGTACTGTACTGTACTGTATTGTACTATACTGTACTGTATTTTACTATACTGTACTGTACTATACTGTACTATACTGTCTGTACGCTGTACTATACTGTACTGTGCTGTAATACTGTACTGTATTGTACTTACTGACTATACTGTGCTGTACTGTACTGTACTATACTGTACTATACTGTACTGTTTATATCTTACTGTACTGTACTATACTGTACTATACGTATTATACTATACTGTTACTGTACTGTACTGTACTGTACTGTTACTGTACTATACTATACACTGTACTGTACTATACTGTACTATACTATACACTGTACTTTATTGTACTGTACATACTATACACTGTACTATACTATACTGTACTGTACACTGTACTATACTGTACTGACTGTACTATATGTACTGTACTGTATTACATACTGTACTGTATTGTACTATACTGTTACTGTATTACTATACTGTACTGTATTTGTACTATACTGTACTGTATTATACTGTACTGTACTATACTGGACTGTACTATACTGTACTATACTATACACTACTATACTATACTTGACTGTACACTGTACTATACTATACTGTACTATACACTGTACTATACTGTACATGTACACTGTACTATACTGTACTGTACATGTACTATACTGTACTGTACTATAACGTACTTCACTAACTTATACTGACTATACGGTACTATACGGTACTATACTGTACTTACTGTTACTATACTATACTGTACTATACTGTACTATACTATACTGTACTATACTGTACTAACTGACTATACGTACACTGTACTATACTATACTGTACACTGTACTATACTGTACTGTACTGATACTGTATTCTGTACTGTGCTATACTGTACTGTGCTATACTGTACTGTACTGTACGATACTGTACCATACTGTTTACTATACTGTACCGTACTGTACGATACTGTACCGTACTGTACGATACTGTACCTTACTGTACTATACTGTACCGTACTGTACTATATTGTACCGTACTGTACTGTATTATACTATACACAGTATATACTATATTGTACTATACTGTATACTGTACTGTACTGTACTATACTATACTGTACTATATAACACTATACTATACACTATACTATACACTATTACTACACTGTACTGTATTATACTGTACAGTACTGTATGTACTTAACTATACTGTACTAACTGTACTATACTATACACGTATGTAATTACTATAACTGTACTGTACTAACTGTACTGTACTGTACTGTACTGTACTGTTCTATACTATACATTGTAGTGTACTATACTATACTGTACTATACTATATACTGTACTGTACTTAACTATACTGTTCTATACTGTATTGTACTGTACTATACTGTACTATACTATGTACTGTACTATACCGTACTATACTACTTACGTACAAGATTGGATTATGTCCATGCACGGTCCATGATGTAGACCAAGGCTTCCCCGTACTCCTGGTCCCTCTAGATTGGATAGATTGGATTATGTCCACTGCACGGTCCTGATGTAGACCAAGGATTCCCGGTTACCTGGTGTCCCTCCTAGATTGGATAGATGCCACTGCAAGGTCCATGATGTAGACCAAGGCTTCCCCGTACTCCTGGGTCCCTCCTAGATGGATTATGTCCACTGCAGGTCCATGATATAGACCAAGGCTTCCCGTTACTCCTGGTGTCCCTCCTAGATTGGATTATGTCCACTGCATGGTCCATGATGTAGACCAAGGCTTCCCGTACTTCTGGTGTTCCCTCCTAGATTGGATTTGTCACTGCAAGGTCCATGATGTAGACCAAGGTCCCCGTACTCCTGGTGTTCCCTCCTAGATTGGATTAGTACACTGCACGGTCCATGATATAGACCAAGGCTTCCCGTACTCCTGGTGTCCTCCTAGATTGGATTATGTCCACTGCAGTCCATGATGTAGACCGGCTTCCCCGTACTCCTGGTGTCCCTCCTAGATTGGATTATGTCCACTGCAAGGTCCATGATGTAGACCAAGGCTTCCCGTAATCTTGGTGTCCCTCTAGATTGGATTATGTCCACTGCAAGGTCATGATGTAGACCAAGGTTCCCCGTACTCCTGGTGTCCCTCTAGATTGGATTATGTCCAACTGCACGGTCCATGATTAGACCAAGGCTTCCCCGTACTCCTGTGTCCCTCCTAGATTGGATATGGCCACTGCAAGGTCCATGATGTAGACCAAGGCTTCCCCGTACTCCTGGTGTCCCTCCTAGATTGGATTATGTCCACTGCAAGGTCCATGATATAGACCAAGGCTTTCCCCGTACTCTGGTGTCCCTCCTAGATTGGATTATGTCCACTGCAGGTCCATGATGTAGACCAAGGCTCCCCGTACTCCTGGTGTCCCCTAGATTGGATTATGTCCACTGCAAGGTCCATGATGTACTAGGCTCCCACCCTCCCCTACCCACGCACCTAACCAAGGCTTCCCCGTACTCCTGGTGTCCCTCCTAGATTGAGTATGTCCACTGCAAGGTCCATGATGTAGACCAAGGCTTTTCGTACTCCTGGTGTCCCTCCTAGTTGGATTATGTCACATGCAGGTCCATGATGTAGACCAAGGCTTCCCCGTACTCTGGTGTCCCTCCTAGATTGGATTATGTCCACTGCATGGTCCATGATGTAGACCAAGGCTTCCCCATACTCTGGTGTCCCTCCTAGATTGGATTATGTCCACTGCACGGTCCATGATGTAGACCAAGGCTTCCCGTAATCCTGGTGTCCCTCCTAGATTGGGGCACATTGTAGGTTCAGTTGGGCTGTTGGCACGGGGTGGGGTTGTTTTGTTGTCAGGAGATTAAATGTGATAATCCACATTCCAGGAGCTCCGTTCCCTCTTTCTCTTTCATTTCCATGAGATGGAAATTCTAATAATGTTCTTTATTTCTCTAGTTAGTTTCCAGTTACCGACTATAGCGTTAGATTTTCATTTCTTTCTTCTCCTTCTCCCTGGGGGGTTCATTGTAAACTGAATCCAGTAACTCGGGAGCCTTGATTAAACAGGTATTTCTCTGCATTACCTGTACTCGCACCTGTTAGGGAGGGAAAGTCCTTCCGTAAGTTACGTTTTGGTCAAAATGAATCTGGCACATGGTGCCCACTCATCCAGCTGTACCACTTGTCTAGGTAACGTGATTCCAACTCAAAGATCCAGCAGACCAAAGACTAGAAAATCATCTTATCAATTGTGTTATGTTCTCTAACGGACAGTCAGTATGTAATAATGGATAACTGTTTACATATTATTAATGTATATACTATATAAATACTATACTGTATATACTATACTTATGTACTTACTGTACTGTACGTACTGTACTGTACTATACTGACTGTACTGTAACTGTACTGTACTGTACTGTACTGTACTATTACTGTACTGACTATACTGTACTGTATTATATATACTGTACTGTACTATACTGTACTGTTACTGTACTGTACTGTAATATACTGTACGATACTGTACTGTACTGTACTTATGTACTGTATTATTACTGTACTGTACTGTACTGTACTGTACTGTACTGTACTGTACTGTACTATACTATACTGTACTATACTGTATTATACTATACTATACTGTATTATACTATACTATACTATACTATACGTATTATAACTGTAATATACTATACTGTACTATACTATATTGTACCATACACTATTGTACTATACTATTACTGCACTATATGTACTATACTATACTGTACTATACTGTACTATACTATACTGTACTATACTATATGATATACTATACTGTACTATACTGTAACTAATACTGTATTATACTATACTGTATATACTATACTGTACTATACTATATTGTACCATACACTATACTATACATACACTATACTTTACACTATACTGTACTATACTATTTTGTTATGTTCTCTAACGGACAGTCAGTATGTAATAATGGAATTACTGTGCTACATATTTAATGATTAAAAAAAGACACATATTTCCTATCTCTCCATAATAGTCCGTTGATCAATCTGGTTTGATTGGACGTATTGTTTGGTAGATGTGGCCGTAAACCATGGATGGATAAAATCTTTACAGGTTTATATTTTAGTTAGGAAAGATATTGCACTGAACCCGAGGCCGGGCTCCGAACCCGAGGCAGAGCTCCATACCCGAGGCAGGGCTCCTAACCCGAGGCAGGGCTCCTAACCCGAGGAGGGCTCCATACCCGAGGCAGGTCCATACCGAGGCAGGGCTCCAACCCGAGGCAGGGCTCCATACCCGAGGCAGGGCTCCCTCCACAGTGGGCCCAAGGGCAAAATTTGGGCAGGGTTCTATCATTTGTGGTAAATGGTTTCTTTTGCCTATTATATGGAGAGATTTTTTAACCCAAATTCCACAGATTATAAGTTGTCATTGGATGCTTTGTAGGTTACACCCCGTCTATCAGGCGGTCAATGTGTGCTCGTAGCGCCCTTCGTATCTGGCCCCCCGCTCTTGTTCGGTATAGAGAGGCCTGTTTGGATCTTCCCGCTAGTTGAGGAACCAAGGAGAAGAAAAGAGGGAATTGGCTGGGACTCCCATGTACATCTGCAAGTCCCCCTCTCTATGAAATGTATTCGCTCTGCAGCTGGGACATGGGAAGTGATGAATGTTGGGAAATTCCACTGTCCATGGTCGCACCAACTAATTCTCTTGTTATCTAAATAAAATGATCTATGTCATAATACCACTGTCTGATTTCTGCAAACCCCAATTTATTGAATGATAATTGGCAATTTAGATTTAAAGGAGAACTGTGGTCACCATGCAAGTGGCCGTCATTAAAAGTTCACAGTCCTACCTTTAAATTGACACGAGGATCATGCTCCTAGTTGGTGTCAATATAAAGTTACAGCAGTGTAAAGGGCAGAGTTTCCTGCTAGCACTGCGAGCTGTGACATCACCAGCACTTGGAGTCTGCCCCCAAGTCTCAGGTTGGAGCATGCCCACTGCTGGGACAGCTGCAACATAAGCCCCACCCCCAAACTTCTTAAAGCTAGCCCAAGTCTAAAAATAGTTTTTTCTCTCCCTAAGGTGTCCATAGGTAAGGAATGGTTGCTGGCTTTAACTAGCTTCAGCAAAGATCGATATGGGGGGATGGGGCTTATGACAAAGCTTATAGCACATGCCTGTCACAGAGACACAGAGACAGGCAGTCTGGGAATTGTACAGTTATAATCCTTTAGCTTAATATCCAGAAAAGCTAGAGACCTTATCCTAAGCTTGTTTGAATGGTATGATATTTTCAATTCAGGTATGTAGGGAGGACCACAGTTACCCTTCATATGTTCATTAGTATAGGTAATTATGGGTATATACTAGAATATGCATCGGAGTTCCTGGCCTGTAGATCTCCAATGCAGACTCTTTTAAAATGGTCCCAGATCTCCTTGATGACTTCTAATATCCTTATAATTTACAGTAGGGGATACATTATCCTTATAATACATGAGTGGTACCCAGAGTTCCCTGTATAACTCAGTCTGTGTCCTTGTACCTTTATATAGACACAGAACTCCTCCAGTGACTTCTAATATCCTTATAATTTACAGTAGGGGATACATATCCCTCTAATACATGAGTGGTACCCAGAGTTCCCTGTATAACTCAGTCGTGTCTTGTTTACCTATATAGACACAGAACTCCTCAGTGACTTCTAATATCCTTATAATTTACAGTAGGGATACATTATCCCTTATAATACATGGTGGTACCCAGAGTTCCTGTATAACTCAGTCTGTGTCCTTGTACCTTTATATAGACACAGAACTCCTCAGTGACTTCTAATATCCTATAATTTACAGTAGGGGATACATTATCCCTTATAATACATGAGTGGTACCCAGAGTTCCCTGTAAACTCAGTCTGTGTCCTTGTACCTTTATATAGACACAGAACTCCTCAGGGACTTCTAATATCCTTATAATTTACAGTAGGGGATACATTATCCTTATAATACATGAGTGGTACCCAGAGTTCCTGTATAACTCAGTCTGTGTCCTTGTACCTTATATGGACACAGAACTCCTCAGTGACTTCTATCCTTATAATTTACAGTAGAGGATACATTATCCCTTATAATACATGAGTGGTACCAGAGTTCCCTGTATAACTCAGTCTGTGTCCTTGTACCTTTAATAGACACAGAACTCCTCAGTGATTCTAAATCCTTTAATTTACAGTAGGGATACATTATCCCTTATAATACATGAGTGGTACCCAGAGTTCCCTGTATAACTTGTCTCTGTCCTTGTACCTTTATATAGACACAGAACTCCTCAGTGACTTCTAATATCCTTATAATTTACAGTAGGGGATACATTATCCCTTATAATATATGAGTGGTACCCAGAGTCCCCTGTATAACTCAGTCCTGTGTTCCTTGTACCTTTATATAGACACAGAACTCCTCAGTGACTTCTAAAACCTATAATTTACAGTAGAGGGATACATTATCCCTTATAATACATGAGTGGTACCCAGAGTTCCCTGTATAACTCAGTCTGTGTCCTTGTACCTTTATATAGACACAGAACTCCTCAGTGACTTCTAATATCCTTATAATTTACAGTAGGGGATCATTATCCCGTATAATACATGAGTGGTACCCAGAGTTCCCTGTATAACTCAGTCTGTGTCCTTGTACCTTTATATAGACACAGAACTCCTCAGTGACTTCTAATATCCTTATAATTTACAGTAGGGGATACATTATCCCTTATAATATATGAGTGGTACCAGAGTTCCCTGTATAACTCAGTCTGTGTCCTTGTACCTTTATATAGAACAGAACTCCTCAGTGACTTCTAATAACCTATAATTACAGTAGAGGGATACATTATCCCTTATAATACATGAGTGGTACCCAGAGTTCCCTGTATAACTCAGTCTGTGTCCTTGTACCTTTATATAGACACAGAACTCCACAGTGACTTCTAATATCTTATAATTACAGTAGGGGATACATTATCCCGTATAATACATGAGTGGTACCCAGAGTTCCCTGTATAACTCAGTCTGTGTCTTGTACCTTTATATAGACACAGAACTCCTCAGGGACTTCTAATACCTTATAATTTACAGTAGAGGGAACATTATCCCTTAAATACATGAGTGGTACCCAGAGTTCCTGTATAACTCAGTCTGTGTCCTTGTACCTTATATAGACACAGAACTCCTCAGTGACTTCTAATATCCTATAATTTACAGTAGGGATACATAGTCCCGTATAATACATGAGTGGTACCCAGAGTTCCCTGATAACTCAGTCTGTGTCCTTGTACCTTTATATGGACACAGAACTCCTCAGTGACTTCTAATATCCTTATAATTTACAGTAGGGGATACATTATCCCTATAATACATGAGTGGTACCCAGAGTTCCCTGTATAAACTTAGTGTGGGTCCTGTTACCTTTATATAGACACAGAACTCCTCAGTGACTTCTAATTCCTTATAATTTACAGTAGGGGGGTAACATTATCCCTATAATACATGAGTGGTACCCAGATTTCCCTGTATAACTCAGTCTGTCCTTGTACCTTTATATAGACACAGCACTCCTCAGTGACTTCTAATATCCTTATAATTTACAGTAGGGGATACATTATCCCTTATAATATATGAGTGGTACCCAGAGTTCCCTGTATAACTCAGTCTGTGTCCTTGTACCTTTATATAGACACAGAATCCTCAGTGACTTCTAATATCCTTATATTCAGTAGAGGGATACATTATCCTATAATACAGAAGTGGTCCCCAGTTCCCTGTATAACTCAGTCTGTGTCCTTGTACCTTTATATAGACACAGAACTCCCAGTGACTTCTAATATCCTTATAATTTACAGTAGGGGATACATTATCCCGTATAATACATGAGTGGTACCCAGAGTTCCCTGTATAACTAAGTGTGGGTCCTTGTACCTTTATAGACACAGAACTCCTCAGTGACTTCTAATATCCTTATAATTTACAGTAGGGGGTACATTATCCCTTATAAACATGAGTGGTACCCAGAGTTCCCTGTATAACTCAGTGTGTGTCCTTGTACCTATATAGACACAGAACTCCTCAGATGACTTCTAATATCCTTATAATTACAGTAGGGGATACATTATTCTAATACATGAGTGGTACCCGAGTTCCCTGTATACTCATCTGTGTCCTTGTACCTTTATATAGACACAGAACTCATCAGTGACTTCTAATATCCTTATAATTACCGTGTGGGACATTATCCTTATAATACCTGAGTGGTACCCAGAGTTCCTGTATAACTCAGTCTGTGTCCTTGTACCTTTAATAGACACAGAACTCTCAGTGACTTCTAATATCCTTATAATTTACAGTAGGGATACATTACTCCTTATAATACATGAGTGGTACCCAGAGTTCCCTGTATAACTCAGTCTGTGTCCTTGTACCTTTATATAGACACAGAACTCCTCAGTGACTTCTAATATCCTTATAATTTACAGTAGGGGATACATTATCCTTATAATACATTTTTGTTTATTGGTATTGAAAATTCATTAGAGGTTTCTGATTTTATCTTCCCATGTTCTTTGGTTTGGTTAAAATACTTTTCAGCCGGTGTCGTAATCCGTCCGGATCTGTAGCAATACTGAGACGTTCCTATCGCCCATTCCACAAGACGTTATCTCGCCAATAGTTTCGAGATTCGTTGGCGTTTCGTCTGATTCGACTTCCTCCATACATTGTGTTGGGGAGGTCACAGACGGGTTAAAGGGGAAGTTTAAAGGTTGCGGTGAGCTAAGCAAGCCATTGATTGTTTAGTCCTGGGCATGAGGATTACCATGCTGGCCTGGTTTATGATGAGTAATGATTGGTTTAAAGGACCAGTGATGCCAAAAGTAATAAAAATGAGACCTTGGCAGGGATTTTTATATGTTGTATTTGGGTGTTGGCTCTGGATCTTGTGTCTTGTTAAGATCAGAGACCACCAACTGCCCCATTCCTTGTGGGATCGTGTTATGTCTAGCGCCCTGTTTAATATGAAATCTACACGTCACCCAGACTGACCAGGGACATTTCTACCTGTGATCCTCCTGATATTAGTTTTTCATGTGTTGTTTGCTGTAGTTCAGCAGCCTCACCAATTCCAGATCATCCCACTGATTATCTCATTGATCAGATCATTGCAATTTATGTGTATGAACAAGTTGTACACTGATTGGCCCTTTTTATGGATGTATAATCCTATTTATATAGCGCCACTTGGGGACACAGCGCTGTACATTATAACAATACAGATTATACAGTATGTATGTATATGTTTATTTATATAGCGCCACTTGGGGACACAGCTCTGTACATTATAACAATACAGATTATACAGTATGTATGTGTAGTTTATTTATATAGCGCCACTTGGATACACAGCGCTGTACATTATAACAATACAGATATATCAGTAGTATGTAATGTTATTTATATAGCGCCACTTGGATACACAGCGCTGTACATTATACACAATACAGATTATACAGTATGTATGTATATGTTTATTTATATAGCGCCACGTGGGTACACAGCGCTGTACATATAACAATACAAGCTTATACAGATGTATGTATATGTTTATTTATATAGCCCACTTGGGTACACAGCGCTGTACATTATAACAATACAATTATACAGTATGTGTATGTTTATTTATATAGCGCCACTGGGGAAAGCGCTGTACATTATACAATGACAGATATACAGTATGTATGTTATATATGTTTTATTTATTATAGCGCCACTTGGTACACAGCGCTGTACATTATAACAATACAGATTATACAGTATGATGTATGTAATGTTTATTTATATAGCGCCACTGTGGGTACACAGCGCTGTACATATAACAAAGATTATCAGTATGTATGTATATGTTTATTTATATTAGCGCCCACTTGGACACAGCGCTGTACATTATAAACCATAAGATTATACAGTATGTATGTATATGTTTATTTATATAGCGCCACTTGGGACACAGCGCGTACATTATAACAATACAGATATACAGTATGTATGTATCATGTTTTTTATATAGCGCCACTTGGGACACAGCGCTGTACATTATAACAATACAGATTATACAGTATGTATGTATATGTTTATTATATAGCGCCACTTGGGGACACAGCGCTGTACATTATAACAACAGCATTATACAAGTATGTATGTTATGTTATATATAGCGCCACTTGGGACACAGCGCTGTACATTATACAATACGAGTTACAGTTGTATGTATATGTGTATATAGCGCCACTTGGTCACAGCACGCTGTCGTTTACATTATACAATACAGATATAAGTATGTAGGTTATGTTATATGCGCCACTGGGTACACAGCGCTGTACATATAACAATACAGATTATACAGTATGTATGTCTATGTTTATTTATATAGCGCCACTTGGGTTACACAGCGCTGTACAATGTATAACACATACAGATTATACAGTTGTATGTATATGTTTTTTATTTATATAGCGCCACTTGGGGACCACAGCGCTGTAATTATAACAATACAGATTTATCAGTATGTATGTATAATGTTTATTATATAGCGCCACTTGGAACCAGCGCGTGTAATTATAACGTTCAGATTATACAGTATGTATGTATATGTTTATTTATATAGTGCCATTGGGGACGCAGCGCTGTACATTATAACAATACAGATTATACGAGTATGTATATGTTTATTTATATAGCGCCACTTGTGTACGCAGCGCTGTACATGTATAACAAATACAGATATCAGTATGTATGTATAATGTTTATTATATAGACGCCACTTGGGTAGACAGCGCTGTACATTATAACAATACAGATTATACTAGTATGTATGTATTGTTTATTTATAGGCCCATTGGGTACACGCGCTGTACATTATAACAATAGATTATACAGTATGTTATGTATATGTTTATTTATTAGATCGCCACTTGGGTACACAGCGTGTACATTATAACAATCAGATTATACAGATGTATGTATATGGTTTATTATATAGGCCACTTGGAACAGCGCTGTATTATACAATACAGATTAACGTATGTATGATATGTTTATTTATATAGTGCCACTGGGGACACAGCGCTGTACATATAACATACAGATTATACAGTAGTATGTAATGTTTATTTATATAGCGCCCTTGGGGACACAGCGCTGTACATTAACAATACAGATATTACAGATAGTGTATATGTTTATTTATATAGCGCCACTTGGGTACACAGCGCTGTACATTAACAATACAGATTATACAGTATGTATGTATATATGTTTATTTTATATAGCACCACTTGGGTACACAGCGCTGTACATTATAACAGTACAGATATACACGTATGTATGTATATGTTATTTATTATAGCGCCACTGGATACCAGCGCTGCTACAGCATATACAGTATGTATGATATTTATTATATAGCGCCACGGTACACAGCGCTGTAAATTATAACAATACAGATTATACAGTATGTAGTATATGTTTATTTATATAGCGCCACTTGGGTACACAGCGCTGTTACATTATAACAATACAGATACAGTATGTATGTATATGTTTATATCGCGCACACTTGGGACACAGCGCTGTACGTTATAACATAATACGATTATAACAGTATGTAATTATAGTGTTTATTTATATAGCGCCACTTGGGTACACAGCGCTGGTACATTATAACAATACGATTTACATTGTATGTCTAGTTATTTATATAGGTCCACTTGGAACACAGCGCTGCTACATTATAACAATACAGATATACGATGTATGTATATGTTTATTTTATACGCCACTTGGGTACACAGCCGCTGTACATTATAACAATACAGATTATACAAGTTGTATGTATATGTTATTTATATAGCGCCACTTGGGTACACAGCGCGTACATGTATAACAATACAGTTATACAGTATGTAGTATAGTTTATTTATATAGCGCCACTTGGGTACACAGTCCGGCTGTTACTTATATACACATACAGATTATACAGTATGTATGTATATGTATGTATATAGCGCCACTTGGGGCACACGCTTTACAGTTATAAACAATACAGATGTAACAGATGTAGGGTATGTTTGTATTTAATAAGCGCCACTGGGACACAGCGCTGTACATTATAAACAATACAGATTATACAGTTGTAATGTTGATATGTTTTATTTATATAGCGCCACTTGGGGACACAAAGCGCTGTACTTTAACATTCTACAGATTATACAGTATGTTGTAATATGTTTATTTATATAGCGGCCACTGGATACACAGCGCTGTACATTATACAAGACAGATTATACAGAATGTATGTATATCGTTACTTATATACCAGCACCACTTGGGTAACACAGCGCGTAAATTATAACAATACAGATTATACAGTATTATTATGTATATTTATATAGCACCACTTGGGGACCACAGTGCTGTACATTATAACAATACAGATTAGACAGATGTTGCTATATGTTTATTTATATAGCGTCCACTTGGGTCACAGCGCTGTACATTAGACAACAGATTAAATACAGATGATGTATAGTTTATTTATGATAGTGCCACTTGGGGACACAGTGTTGTACCTATAACAAACGATTATACGTTTGTAGTAATAATGTTTATTTAATAGCGCCACTTGGGTACGCAGCACTGTACATTATAACAATACAGATTAACGTATGTATGTATATGTATATTTATATAGAGCCACTTGGGGACACAGTGTGTACATTTTAACAATAAGATTATACAGTATGTATGTGATATGTTTATATATAGCGCCACTTGGGTCTACATGCGCTTACATTATAACAATAAGATTATACAGTATGTATGTATATGTTTATTTATATAGCGCACTTGGGGACACAGCGCTGTACATTATAACAATACAGATTATACAGTATGTATGAATGTTTATTTATATAGCGCCACTTGGTACACAGCGTGGGACATTATAACAATACAGATTATACAGATGTGTATTGTTTATTTATATGCCACTTGGGTACACAGCGCTGTACATTATAACAATACAGATTAACAGTATGTATGTAATGTTATTATATAGCGCCACTTGGGTACACAGCGCCGGTACATTATAACAATACAGATTATACAGTATGTTAGTATATGTTATTTATATAGCGCCACTTGGGTACACACGCTGTACATTATAACAATACAGATTATACAGTATGGATGTATGTTTATTATAGCAGGCCACTTGGATACACAGCACTGTACATTTATAACAATACAGATTAACCGATGTATGTATATGTTTATTTATATAGCGCCTTGGGACACAGCGCTGTACAATTATAACAGTACAGATTATACAGTTATGTATGTATATGTTTATTATATATAGCGCAACTGGTACACAGTGCTGTACATTATAACAATACAGATTATACAGTAGTTGATGTAATGTTTATTTATATAGAGCCACTTGGATACACAGCGCTGTACATTATAACAATAACAGATTATACAGTATGTATGTAGTATGTTGTATTTATATAGAGGCACTTGGGGACCAGCGCTGTACATATAACAATACGATTATACAGTATGGATGTATTGTTATTTATATAGCACCCAATTGGATACACGCGCTGACATTATAACAATACAGATTTAACAGTATGTATGTATATGTTTATTTATATCTGCAAACACTTGTGGACACAGCGCTGTACATTATAACAATACAGATTATACAGTATTATGTATATGTTTTTATATAGAGCCAATTGGATACACAGCGCTGTACATTATAACAATACAGATTATGACAGTATGTATGTATATGTGTATTTATATAGCACACTTGGGTACACAGCGCTGTACATTTTATAACAATACAGATTATACAGATGTATGTATTGTTTATTTATATAGAGCCAATTGGATACACAGCGTGTACATTATAACATACAGATTATACAGTATGTTATGTATATGTTTATTTATATACGGCCAATTGGGGACACAGCGCTGTACATTTAAACAATACAGTTATACAGTATGTATGTATATGTTTATTTATATAGCACCATCATTGGATACAACAGCGCTGTACAATTATACAATACAGATTATACAGTTTGTATGTATCTTGTGTATTTATATAGAGCCACTTGGGACGACAGCGCTGTACATTATAACAATACAGATTATTACAGTATGTATGTATATGTTTATTTATATAGACGCCACTTTGGATACAGCGCTGTAACATTATACAATAAATTAACAGTATGATGTATATGTTTATTTATATAGCGCCACTTGGGGGACCACAGCATCGTACATAAACAATACAGATTATACAGTAGTATGTATATGTTTATTTATTTATAGCGCCAATGGGGACACAGCAATGTACATTATAACAATACAGATTATACAGTATGTATGTATATGTTATTTTAATAGCGCCACTGGGGACACAGCACTGTTACATTATAACAATACAGAGATACAGTATGTATTGTATATGTTTATTTATATAGCGCCACTTGGGGACACAGCGCTGTACATTATAACAATACAGATTATACAGTATGTATGCTATATGTTTATTTCATAGCGCCACTTGGGACACAGCGCTGTACATTATAAACAATACAGATTATACAGTATGTATGTTATGTTATTATACAGCGCCACTTGGGGACACAGCGCTGTACATTATAACAATAGCAGAATATACAGTATGTAAATTGTATATGTTTATTTATATAGCGCCCACTTGGGTAAACCAGTGCTGTACAGTATAAACAATACAGATTATACAGTATGTATATGTTTATTTATATAGCGCACTTGGGGACACAGCTTCTGTACATTATAACAATACAGAGTATACAGTATGTATATGTTTATTTATATAGCGCCACTGGGGACACAGCGCTGTACATTATAAACAATACAGATAGTACAGTATGTATATGTTATTTATATAGCGCCACTTGGGACAACAGTCTGTACATTATAACAACAGTTATACAGTATGTATGTATAGGTTTATTTATATAGCGCCACTTGGGTACACAGCTGCTGTACATGATAACAATAGATTATACAGGATGTATGTATATGTTTATTATATAGCGCCACTTGGACACAGCGCTGTGACATTATACAAACAG
This sequence comes from Hymenochirus boettgeri, assembly GCA_019447015.1. Taxonomy (NCBI): domain Eukaryota; kingdom Metazoa; phylum Chordata; class Amphibia; order Anura; family Pipidae; genus Hymenochirus; species Hymenochirus boettgeri. The sequence goes on along the minus strand of JAACNH010001098.1, from coordinate 56,930 downwards.
ATTTCAGTATGTATGTATATGTTTATTTATATTAGCGCCACTTGGGGCACAGCTCTACATTATAACAATACAGATTATACAGTATGTAGTGATATGTTTATTTATATAGCGCCACTGGGTACACAGGCTGTAATGTATAACAATAACAGATTATACAGTAGTGTTATGTATATGTTATTATATAGCGCCACTTGGGACACGCGCTGTACAATTATAACAATACAGATTATACAGTATGTATTGATATTTTATTATATAGAGCGCCATGGGGTAACAGCGCTGACATTATAACAATACAGATTATTACAGTATGTATGTATGTTAATTTTATATAGCGCCAATTGGGGACAACAGCTTGTACATTATAAACAATACAGATTATACAGTTATGTATGTATATGTGTATTTATATACGCCACTTGGGTACACAGTGCGTACAGTTATACAATACAGATTATACAGTATTAATGTATATGTTATTGATATTATACGCCACTTGGGGACCAGCGTGTACTATAAACAATACAGATTATACAGTATGTATGTATTGTTTATTATATAGCGCAAATTGGGGACAGCAGCGATGTACATTATAACAATACAGTTATCACAGTATGTATGTATATGTTTTATTTATATAGCGACACTTGGGACACAGCGCTGTACATTTAAACAATACACGATTATACAGTATGTATGTATATGTTTATTTATATAGCGCCACTGGGTACGAATCTGTACATTATAACATACAGTAACAGTATGTATGTAATGTTTATTTATATAGCCACTTGGATACACAGCGCTGTACAATAAACAATACAGATTATACAGTATGTATGTATATGTTTATTTATATGCGCCACTGGGTACCACAGCCTGTACATTATAACAATACAGATATACGTATGTATGATATGTGTATTTATATAGCGCCACTTGGGGACACAGCGCTGTACATTATAACAATACCGATTATACAGTATGTATATGTTTTTTATATAGCGCCACTTGGGGACCAAGCGCTGTACATTATAACAATACAGATATTACAGTATGTATGTAATGTTTATTTATTAGCGCCACTTGGGGACAAGCGCTGTACATTAAACAATAAGATTATACAGTATGTATGTAATGTTTATTTATATAGCGCCACTGGGTGACACAGACGCTGACATTATACAATACAGATTATACAGTATGTATATGTTTATTTATATAGCCGCCACTTGGGTACACAGCGCTGTACATTATAACAATACAGATATCAGTATGTATATATGTTTATTTATAGCGCCACTTGGGTACACAGCGCTTGTACATTATAACATACAGATTATTACAGTATGTATGTATATGTTTATTTATTAGCGCCACTGGGACACAGCGCATGTCATTATAACAATAACAGATTATACAGTATGTATGTATATGTTTATTTATATAGCGCCACTTGGATCACAGCGCTTGTACATTATAACAATACAGATTATACAGTACGTATGTATATGTTTATTTATTATAACCAACTTGGGACACAGCGCTGTACATTATAACAATACAGATTATACAGGATGTAGTATATGTTTATTTATATAGGCCACTGGGTACACAGCGCTGTACATTTTATAACAATACAAGATTATACAGTATGTATGATAGGTTTATTTATAGAGCGCCACTTGGGTACACAGCGCTGTACATTATAACATACAGATATACAGTATGTATGTATATGTTTATTTATATAGCGCCACTTGGGGACACAGCGCTGTACATTATAACAATACAGATTATACAGTATGTATGTATATGTTTTATTATATAGCGCCACTTGGGTACACAGCGCTGTACAATAACAATCAGATTATACAGTGTAGTATGTATATGTTTATTTATATACCCACTTGGGACAGCGCTGTACATTATAACAATACAGATTATACAGTATGTATGTATATGTTTTTTATATAGGCCACTTGGGTACACAGCGCTGTACATTATAACAATACAGATTATACAGTATGTATGTATAGTTATTATATAGCGCCACTTGGGACACAGCGCTGTGAATTATAACAATACAGATTATACGTATGTATGTATATGGTTATTTATATAGCGCCACTTGGGTACACAGCGCTGACATATAACAATACAGATTATACAAGTATGTAATGTATATGTTTATTTATATAGCGCCACTTGGGGACACAGCGCTGTACATTATAACAATACAGATTATACAGTATGTATGATATGTTATTTATATAGCGCCCACTTGGGTACACAGCGCTGTACATTATAACAATACAGATTATACAGTATGTATGTATAGTTTATTTATATAGGCCACTTGGGACACAGCGCTGTGCTATAACAATACAGATTATACAGTATGTAGTATATGTTATTTATATGCGCCACTTGGATACACAGCGTGTACATTATAAACAATACAGATTATACAGTATGTATGTATAGTGTTATTTATATAGCGCCATTGGGACACAGCGCTGTACATTATAACAATACAGATTATACAGTATGTATGATATGTTTATATAGGCCACTTGGGTACACAGCGCTGTAAATTATAACAATACAGATTATACAGTATGTATGTATATGTTATTATATAGCGCACTTGGTACACAGCGCTGTACATTATAACAATACAGATTATACAGTTGTATGTATATGTTTATTTATATAGCGCCACTTGGGTCACAGCGTGTACATTATAACAATACAGATTATACAGTATGTATGTATATGTTTATTTAATAGCCACTTGGGACACAGCGCTGTACATTATAACAATACAGATTACACGTATGTATGTATATGTTTATTTATATAGCGCCATTGGGGACACAGCGCTGTACATTATAACAATACAGATTATACAGTATGTATGTATAGTTTATTTATATAGCGCCACTTGGGGACACAGCGCTGTACATTATAACAATACAGATTATACAGTATGTATGTATATGTTTATTATATAGCGCCACTGGGTACACAGCGCTGTACATTATAACAATACAGATTATACAGTATTTATTAGATTATTATATAGCGCCACTGGGATACAAGCTGTACATTATAACAATACAGATTATACAGTATGTATGTATAGTTTATTTATAAGCCTACTTGGGGACACAGCGCTGTACATTTAACAATACAGATTATACAGTATGTAGTATAGTTTATTTATATAGCGCCACTTGGGACACAGCGCTGTACATTATAACAATACAGATTATACAGTATTGTATGTATATTGTTTATTTATATAGCGCCACTTGGGGACACAGCGCTGTACATTATAACAATACAGATTATACAGTATGTATGTATATGTTTATTATATAGCGCTGTACATTATAACAATCAGATTATACAGTATGTATGTATATGTTTATTTATATAGCCACTTGGGACACAGCGCTGTACATTATAACTAATACAGATTATACAGTATGTATGTATAGTTTATTTATATAGCGCCACTTGGTACAAGCGTGTACTTATAACAATACAGATTATACGATGTATGTATATGTTTTTTATATAGCGCCACTGGGTACACAGCGCTGGACATTATAACAATACAGATTATACAGTATGTATATGTTTATTTATATAGGCCACTTGGGTACACAGCGCTGTACATTATAACAATACAGATTATACAGTATGTATGTATATGTTATTTATATAGCGCCACTTGGGTACACAGCGCTGTACATTATAACAATACAGATTATACAGTATGTATGTATATGTTGTATTTATATAGCCCACTGGGTACACAGCGCTGTACATTATAACAATACAGATTATACAGTATGTAGTATAGGTTTATTTATATAGCGCCACTTGGGACACACGCTGTACATTATAAACAATCAGATTATACAGTAGTAGTATGTTATGTTATTTATATAGAGCCACTTGGGTACACAGCGCTGTACATTATAACAATACAGATTATACAGTATGTATGTATATGTTTATTTATATAGCGCCACTTGGGTACACAGCGCTGTACATTATAACAATACAGATTATACAGTATGTATGTATATGTTTATTTATATAGCGCCACTTGGGGACACCGCGCTGTACATTATAACAATACAGATTATACAGTATGTATGTATATGTTATTTATATAGCGCCACTTGGGGACACAGCGCTGTACATTATAACATAACAGATTATACAGTATGTATGTATAGTTTATTATATAGCGCCACTTGGGGACACAGCGCTGTACATTATAACAATAGATTATACAGTATGTATGTATATGTTTATTTATATAGCGCCACTGGGACACAGGCTGTACATTATAAAACAATACAGATTACAGTATGTATGTATATGTTATATAGCGCCACTTGGGGTACACAGCGCTGTACATTATAACAATACAGATATACAGTATGTATGTATATGTTTATATATAGCCACTGGGACACAGCGCTGTACATTATAACAAACAGATTATACAGTATGTATGTATATGTTATTATATAGCGCCACTTGGGTACACAGCGCTGTACATTTATAAACAATACAGATTATACAGTATGTATGTATAGTTTATTTATATAGCGCCACTGGGGACACGCGTGTACATTATAACAATACAGATTATACAGTTATGTATGATATGTTTATTATATACGCCACTTGGGTACACAGCGCTGTACATTATACATACAGATTATACAGTATTGTATGTATATGTTTATTTATATAGGCCACTTGGGGACACAGCGTGGACATTATAACAATACAGATTATACAGTATGTATGTATATGGTTATTTATATAGCGCCATTGGGTACACAGCGCTGTACATTATAACAATACAGATTATACAGTATGTATGTATATGTTATTTATATAGCGCCACTGGGGACAGCAGGCTGTACATTATAACAATACAGATTATACAGTATGTATGTATATGTTTATATAGCGCCACTTGGGTGACACAGCGCTGTACATTATAACAATACAGATTACAGTATGTATGTATATGTTTATTTATATAGCGCCACTTGGGACACAGCGCTGTACATTATAACAATACAGATTTATACAGTATGTATGTATATGTTTATTTATATAGCGCCACTTGGGGACACAGCGCTTGACATTAAACAATACAGATTTAACAGTATGTATGTATATGTTATTTATATAGCGCCACTTGGGGACACAGCGCTGTACATTATAAACAATACAGATTATACAGTATGTAGGTATATGTTTATTTATATAGCGCCACTGGGTACACAGTGCTGTACATTTATAAAAATCAGATTATACAGTATGTATGTATATGTTTATTTATATAGCGCCACTTGGGTACACAGCGCTGTACATTATAACAATACAGATTATACAGTATGTATGTATATGTTTATTTATATAGCCACTGGGTACAAGCGCGTTACATTATAACATACCGATTATACAGTATGTGATGTATGTTTATTTATATAGCGCCACTGGGTACACAGCGCTGTACATTATAAACATACAGATTATACAGTATGTATGTATATGTTTATTATATAGCGCCACTGGGCACAGCGCTGTACATTATAACAATACAGATTAAAGTATGTATGTATATGTTTATTATATAGCGCCACTTGGGTACACAGCGCTGTACATTATAACAATACAGATTATACAGTTGTATGTATATGTTTATATAGCGCCACTTGGGACACAGCGCTGTACATTATAACAATACAGATTAACAGTATGTATGTTATGTTTATTATATAGGCCACTTGGGTACACAGCGCTGTACATTATAACAATACAGATTATACATATGTATGTATATGTTTATTTATATAGCGCCACTTGGATACACAGCGCTGTACATTATAACAATACAGATTATACAGTATGTATGTATATGTTTATTTATATAGCGCCACTTGGGTACCACAGCTGACATTATAACAATACAGATTATACAGTATGTATGTATATGTTTATTATATAGCGCCACTGGGTACACAGCGCTGTACATTATAACAATACAGATTATACAGTAGTATGTATATTTATTTTATATAGCGCACTTGGGTAACAGCGCTGTACATTATAACAATACAGATATTATACAGTATGTATGTATATGTTTATTATATAGCGCCACTTGGGACACAGCGCTGTACATATAAACAATACAGATTATCAGTATGTATATGTTTATTTATATAGCGCCACTGGGAACACAGCGCTGTACATTAAACAATACAGATTATACAGTATGTATGTATATGTTTATTTATATAGCGCCACTTGGGGACACAGCGCTGTACATTATAACAATACAGATTATACAGTATGTATGTATATGTTATTTATATAGCACGCACTTGGATACACAGCGCTGTACATTATAAACATACAGATTATACAGTAATGTATGTATATGTTTATTTATATAGCGACCATTGGGTACACAGCGCTGACATTATAACAATACAGATTATACAGTATGTATGTATATGTTTATTTATTAGCCCACTGGGGACACAGCGATGTACATTAACAATTACAGATTATACAGTATGTATGTAGATTATTTATATAGCCCACTTGGGTACACAGCGATTACATTATAACAATACAGATTATACAGTATGTATGATATGTTTATTTATATAGGCCACTTGGGACACAGCGCTTTACATATAACAATACAGATTATACAGTCTGTATGTATATGTTATTATATAGACGGCCACTGGGGTACAGCAGCCTGTACATTATAAAAATACAGATTATACAGTATGTATGTATATGTTATTTTATATAGCAGCCACTTGGGACACAGCGCTGTACATTATAACAATACAGATATACAGTATGTATGTATATGTTTATTTTATAGCGCCACTTGGGTACACAGCGCTGTACATTATAACATACAGATTATACGTAGTATGTATATGTTATTTATATAGCGCCACTTGGGGACCACAGCGCTGTACATTATAACAATACAGATTATACAGTATGTATGTATATGTTTATTTATATAGCGCCACTTGGGTACACCGCTGTACCATTAAACAATACAGATTATACAGATGTATGTATATGTTTATTATATAGCGCCACTTGGGTACACAGCGCTGTACATTATAACAATAGACAGATTATACAGTATGGATGTATATGTTTATTATATTAGCGCCACTTGGGTACACAGCGCGTACTTATAACAATAAAGATTATACAGTATGTATGTATATGTTTATATATAGCGCCACTGGGACACACGCTATGTCATTAAACAATACAGATTATCATATGTATGTATATGTTTTTTATATATCGCCACTTGGAACACAGCCTACGTAACAATTATAACAATACAGATTTTACAGTATGTATGTATAGTTTATTTAATAGCGCCACTTGGGGTACACAGCGCTTGTACATTATAACAATACAGATTATACAGTATGTATGTATATGTTTATTTATATAGCGCCACTTGGGTACACAGTGCGTACTTATAACAATACAGATTAACAGTATGATGTATAGGTTATTTATACAGCCACTTGGACACAGCGCTGTACATTATAACAATACAGATTATACAGTATGTTGGTAATGTTTATTATATGGCCACTGGGGAACAGCGCTGTACATTATAACAATACAGATTATACAGTATGTATGTATATGTTTATTTATATAGCACCACTTGGAACACACGCTGTACATTATAACAATACAGATTATACACGTATGTATGTATATGTGTTTTATATAGCGACCACTTGGTACACAGCGCTGTACATTATAACAATACAGATTATACAGTATGTATGGATATGTTATTTATATAGCGCCACTTGGATACACAGCGACTGTACATTATAACCAATACAGATTATACAGTAGTATGTATATGTTATTTATATAGCCCACTTGGGAACACAGCGCTGTTAGCATTATAACAATACGATATACAGTATGTATGTATATGTTTATTTATATAGCGCCACTTGGGGACACAGCGCTACATTAACAATACAGATTATACAGTATGTATGTGTATGTTTATTTATAAGCGCCACTTGGGGACACAGCGCTGTACATTATAACAATACAGATTATACAGTATGTATGTATATGTTATTTATATAGCGCCACTGGGGACACAGGCTGTACATATAACAATACAGATTATACAGTATGTATATGTTTATTTATATAGCGCCACTGGGGACACAGCTTGTACATTAACAATACAGATTATACAGTATGTATATGTTTATTTATATAGCGCCACTTGGGGAACAGCGCTGTACATTATAACAATACAGATTATACAGTATGTATATGTTTATTTATATAGCGCCACTGGGGACACAGCTCTGTACTTATAACAATACAGTATACAGTATGTATGTATAGTTTATTTATATAGCGCCACATTGGGTACACCGTGTGTACATTATAACAATACAGATTATACAGTATGTATGTATATGTTTTATTTATATAGGCCACTTGGGGTACAGCAGCGCTGTACATTTAAACAATACAGATATACAGTATGTATGTATATGTTTATTATATAGCGCCACTTGGGTACACAGCGTCTAACATATAACAATACAGATTATACAGTATGGATGTATATGTTTATTTATATAGCGCCACTTGGGTACACAGCGCTGTACTATAACAATACGATTATACAGTATGTATGATATGTTTAATATTAAGCGCCACTTGGGACACAGCGCTGTACATTATAAAATACAGATTATACAGTATGTATGTATAGTTTATTATATAGCGCACTTGGGTACACAGCGCTTACATTATAAAACAATTACAGATTATACAGTATGTAGTATATGTTATTTATATGCGCCACTTGGGGACACAGCGCTGTACATTATAACAATACAAGATTATACAGATGTATGTATATGTTTATTTATATAGACGCACTTGGGGTACAAATTGTGTACATGTATAACATAAGATATACCAAGTATGTATGTATATGTTGATTTATATACCGCCATCTTGTAAAGTTATTTTTATTGCTGGGGGCCTCATTGCACTTGACAGTAAGGTAAAAGGACCCACTATGGCCAGGCCTACTGGGGATTCCCCCGGTACCTCGGTAGTCCAGTCTGACCCTGCACATGCTCCTCATGACTGTACCTGTTACTTAATGTCCCTATATCATAGAGGAGGAAAGTTATGGGGAGCTTTGTAACCAATAGTAGGATAGAAAGCTATACAGTATACGAACTTTATAAAGGGGATCGCCCCTGTAACAATAAAGTTTGGCCCTAAGTTTGGGAGGTAAAGGAGCTGTGTCTTACCTCCTGTTCTTCAATAAAACTATCAGGAGCCGGGAACAAAGTTAGAGAACTGACCTGATCAGATATTATATGATCGACACATTACGGAATTGGCTCTTCTGTGCTGGGCCATATGTTGATGCAGTTGCTGTTTGGTCTCCCCCACATACAAATCAGAGCATTCTTCACTGCACTGCGTATATGATGTCACTCTTCACTGCTCTGCACTGCGTATATGATGTCACTCTTCACTGCCCTGCACTGCGTATATGATGTCACTCTTCACTGCCCTGCACTGCACATATGATGTCACTCTTAACTGCACTGTGTATATGTCACTCTTCACTGCACTGCATATATGATGTCACTCTTCACTGCACTGCATATATGATGTCACTCTTCACTGCACTGCACTGCATATATGATGTCACTCTTTACTGCATTACACACTGGCTTTCTTGGACTGCTTGGTAGAAGTCAGGGAGAATGGTAAACTGGAAGTAGAGGTTTACAGAAAACCAACACACACAGATCAGTATTTGATGGTTTGACTCCCACCACCCTTTAGATCAACAAGCTGGGGGTCATCAGAAACCCGCAACACAGAGCTGAGAACATCCCCACTAGCACAGAGCTGAGAACATCTCCACTACACCACTGAGAACATCCCCACTAGCACAGAGCTGAGAACATCCCCACTAACCAGAGTCTGAGACATCCCCACTAACACAGAGCTGAAACATCCCACTAACACAGACTGAGAACATCCCCACTAACACAGAGGCTGAGACACTCCCCCCAACCAGTGAGAACATCCCCACTACACAGAGCTGAGAACATCCTCACTAGCACAGAGCCGGGAACATCCCCACTAGCACAGAGCTGAGAACATCCTCACTAGCACAGAGCCGGAACATCCCCACTAGAGCACAGAGCTAGAACTCCCACTAGCACAGAGCTGAGAACATCCCCACTAAACACAGAGCTGAAAATCCCCACTAGCACATAGCGAGAACATCCCCACTAGCACAGACGAGAACATCCCCCTAACACGAGCTGAGAACATCCCCACTACACAGAGCCGAGAACATCCCACTAGCACGAGCTGGAACACTCCCCACTAGCACAGAGAGGAGAACATCCCCACACAAAGCGAGAACATCCCACATCAGCTGCACAGAGCTGAGAAATCCCACTACACAGAGCTAGAACATCCCCACTAGCACAGAGCTGAGACTCCAACATCCCCACTAGCACAGAGCTGAGAACATCCCCACTACACAGAGCTGGAACATCCCCACTAGCACAGAGCTGAAACAATCCCCACTAGCACAGAGCTGAGAATCATCCCCACTAGCACAGAGCGAGACATCCCTCACTAGCACAGAGCGAGACCCACTACAATCCGCAACTCCCCACTAGCACAGACTGAGAAACATCCCCCACTAGCACAGAGCTGAGAACATCCCCAACTACACGAGCTCGAGAACATCCCCACACAGAGCTGAGAACATCCCCACTAGACAGAGCTGAGAACTCCCACTAGCACAGAGCTGAGAACATTCCCACTAGCACAGAGCTGAGAACATCCCACTCAGCCATAGCATAGAGCATGAGAACTAGATCCCCAGTAGCACAGAGCTGGATAACATCCCCTAGCACAGAGCCGAGAACATCCCCACTAGCACAGAGCGAGAATCCCACAGCACATAGCGAACATCCCCATAGCACAGAGCTGAGAATCCCCACTAGCACAGAGCTGAGAACATCCCCACTAACACAGAGCTGAGAAATCCCCACTAACACAGAGGCTGAGAAACTCCACTACACAGAGCTGAGAACATCCCCACTAGGCTACAGAGCTGAGAACATCCCCACTAGCACAGAGCTGAGAACATCCCCAGTAGCACAGAGCTGAGAACATCCCCACTACAAGATGAGAACATCCCACTACAAGACGCTGAGAACATCCCCAGCAACACAGAGCCGAGAAACATGCCCACTAACACAGAGCGAGAACATCCCCCTAGCACAGAGCGAGAAACATCCCCATAACACAGAGCAGAACATCCCCACTAACCACAGAGCCGAGAACATCCCCACTAGCACAGAGCCGAGAAACATCCCACTAGCACAGATGCCAGAACACCCCTAGACCACAGAGCTAGAACATCCCACTAGCACAGAGATGAGAAAATTCCCCACTACAGATCTGAGAACATCCCCACACAGAGCTGAGAACATCCCCTAGCAGGCTGAGAACATCCCACTAGCACAGAGCTGAGAACATCCCCACTAGCACAGAGCTGAGAAACATCCCCACTAGCACAGAGCGAGAAACATCCTCACTAGCACAGGCTGAGAACATCCCAACTAGCACAGAGCTAGAACATCCCCACTAGCACAGAGCCGAGAACATCCCCACTAACACAGAGCGAGGAACATCCCCACTAACACGAGCCGAGAACATCCCCACTAGCACAGAGCCGAGAACACCCCCACTAGCACAGTAGCCGAGAACATCCCCACGACAGAGCTGAGAACATCCCACTAAAACAGATCCGAGAACACCCCCACATAGCACAGAGCCGAGAACATCCCCACTAGCACAGAGCTGCGAACACCCCCTAGCACATAGCTGAGAACATCCCACTAGCACAGAGCTGAGAACATCCCCACTAGCACAGAGCTGAGAAACATCCCCCTAGCCACAGAGCCGAGAACATCCCCACTAGCACAGAGCCGAGACACCCCACTAGCACAGCCGAGTAACATCACCACATAAAACAGATCCGAGAAACACCCCCATAGCACAGAGCGAGAACATCCCCACTAGCACAGAGCTGAGAACCCACATAGCACAGAGCTAGAACATCCCCACTAGCACAGAGCTGAGACACATCCCCACTACACAGAGCTGAAGACATCCCCACTAGAATCAAGAGCCGAGAACATCCCACTAGCACAGAGCGGAACATCCCCACTAGCACAGAGCCGAGAACATCCCCACTAGCACAGAGCTGAGAACATCCCCCACTCACAAGTAGCTGAGAAACATCCCCACTAGCTGAGACATCCCACTAGCCAGAGCTGAGAACATTCCCCACTAACCAAGAGCGAGACTCCCACTACGAGCTGAGAACATCCCCCACTACCAGACGCCGAGAACCTCCCCACTAGCACAGAGCTAGAGAACATCCCCACTAGCACAGAGCTGAGAACATCCCCACTAGCACACAGAGCTGAAGACATCCCCACTAGCACGAGCTGAACATCCCCACTAGCACAGAGCGAGAACATCCCCACATAGCATCAGAGCTGAGAACATCCCCTCACTGAGACATCCCACTAGAGCTGAGAACATCCCCACTAGCACAGAGCCGAGAAACATCCCCCTAACACAGACTGAGAACATCCCCACTAACACAGAGCTGAGAACATCCCCACTAGCACAGAGCTGAGAACATCCCCACTAGCACAAGCTGAGAACACCCCACTACCACGAGCCTCCCACTAGCACAGAGCAGAAATCCCACTAGCACAGAGCTGAGAACATCCCCCACTAGCACAGAGCCGAGAACATCCCCACTAGCACAGAGCTGAGAACATCCCCATAGCACAAGCGAGAACATCCCACTAGCCAGAGGCGAAGGCTAAAGAAATGAAACATCTCAGAGGAGCCTTAAACCTTGTGGATATCCAGACTGGGCCTTTGTCAAAAGAAGTAACGAAAGAAAAAGACACGAATACCAACATGAAGGGGAAAAGCAAGACAGGAGGAAGAACATGGTCATCCCATATGTAGCAGGGGTCTCCGAGAAATTAACAAGAATTTTCAATAAACACCGTTCCCGTCGCTTTTAAACCGAACAACCACTGAGGCAGCCATTGGTACATCGCAAAGGCCCAATACCAAACACAAAATGCGACATCATATACGCAGTGCAGTGCAGTGAAGAGTGACATCATATACGCAGTGCAGTGCAGTGCAGTGAAGAGTGACATCAATATGCAGTGCAGAGCGCTAAGAGCGACATCATATACGCAGTGCAGTGAAAGTGACTCATATACGCAGTGCAGAGCAGTGAAGAGTGACATATATCAGTGCAGTGCAGTGAAGAGTGACATCATATACGCAGTGCAGAGCAGTGAGAAGTGGACATATATGCAGTGCAGTGCAGTGAAGTGACATCATATCTGCAGTGCAGTGAAGAGTGACATCATATAACGCAGTGCAGTGCAGGAAGAATGCTGATTTGTATGTGGGGGAGACCAAACAACGCATCAACGTATGGCCCAGCACAGAAGAGCAATTCCTTAATGTGTCGATCATATAATATCGGGGTATAATTGGACTTGGATTGGATGTGTGTATGGCTCCATACACACATCTCTCCCCCCTATTTCGAGGCATTTCAAATGCAGATGATACCTTTTAGGAGGATGATGTTCAGTAAATTAAAGAGGAAACAGAGCCAAACATCTTTTATGTAAATACAATCGATTCATTCTTTTGAAAGGCAACTAAAGCTTTCAAACAACACATGAAGCACTAAAAACATTCATGTCTCTCTCCACTCGATTGGCTGTGGCTGACTGAAATGTACCTTATGAACTGGTATGTGCCTTATTTCCCAGAATTCCCAGTCTCACAGACACACACCACTGTTTTAGTCTTCTGATTGTTATGATTCTTACTTTGGCCTGGTCATTAACTACTCAAGTTCTTGTTACAGCAAGTCGCCCCCTAGTGGAAGACCCTAGCCAATTCATGTTAAAGTCCATTACAGAGAAAAAAGGTTTGAAATCTCGCTAGCTATGAAAGGAAGAAGTGTTAGGTTAGTCTAATAGGCGCGGGAGGGGTCACGGCTGATCAATATTGCTAGAAGGTAGTGCGAAGAGAAGTAACTATCAGGCCAAAAAGCACAATCACAAGGCAGCACATCACCGTGTGTTTGCACAAGAATTTCCACATGCGCTATGCAATCTGCACAAAAGCGCGCGCTTCTGATAACGGATTGCAGTGTGTCCTGCCCCATGCAATGCACTGCCATGGGATGCTAACAAATTGCAGAGTGAGAATAGTGTGAGTGTGGCCTTACTGTGCTAGAGTAGGGGGGTATTAACTATCCATATGGGGACCTTCTACTCTCTCTCATACTACCAACTGCCGTGCAAGGTTGGAAACAATCCCAAAAGATACTTTATAAACCTGCAAATTAACAATAATCTTTGGTTCCCCTTTAAGACTCTGTTATAGACTCTATTATTTGTCATGAAATAAATCTCCAGGATAAACGAACGGACAGCCCTACGCCAGCGTTTCGAACACATATTGTCATTATAGAGGAATTTCAGATGATCTCAGGACTCCGCCTCACCAACCAACAAGGCCGCTCCCACACCCAGTGCAACAATGAATGTTCTGTAGCAGAACTACAACTTACGGTTCTAGGATTATCATGTACTAACCCACGATAGACGAGAAGATGGCGATTTATAATACATTATAATATGTAAACATCGTGGGCGATGGGACTAAGGATGAAGCTTTGGGTTGAATCAGGGCCACAGACTTCCTGGTGCTTTGACATTTGCTATAATGCTCCATTTGTACAGTAATATCGCTGCCCACGAAATTAACCCCCAGGTCCACCTACGACCTTTAACCTCCAAGAGGAACTTCCTAGTCATAGAGAAAAACAAGATCGAAAATTATAGACGGTCCCTTCCAGGAGCCACCCAGAAATCTGTTACGGGAAAGGCAAATCCATTCATTTCAGGTCGTGATGAGCAACGCCACCTAGTGCCCGCGATCCAGGTATAACGTAGCCACCTAACTGGGATTCTGGGAAATTTACAGGGTTATCAATAAAAGTTCTCTATGTTTAAAATGGTGCTAATTTTGCCCCAACCATCAGATGTTTTTAACATTTGAAAGCTAACATCTGATGGTTGGGGCAAAATTAGCACCATTTTAAACCATAAGAACTTTTTTGAATAACCCTGATAGTTCTGCAAAACTCTCGGTATCAATAATCACAACTTGTAATAAGTTACTTATGTTTTTATGCGATTTCCGGTATTAGACCTCACGCTGTACAACTCCGAACTCGCTAAAATGAAATTCACCCTGGACAGGGAAGTAGGATGGATTATTAACTCCCAATATTGGTTTTTTTTATTCTCCCTGTATTAAAGTTGAGCCCATCTTACCTCCCTGACCTGGTACTTTGCATTTCGGTTTTTGGAAAAAAGTTTATACTCACGATAGTTCCCTTAAGTATCAAGATGCTGTGTCGGTAATTTCTGGGTTATCTTAACCCTCTTCCATCCCTGCCATGTAACCTGTAGCCAATGCTGTTAATTTCAGGTATCTTAGTTATTATACTGTGAATTTATATAGCGCCAACATCTTCCGTGGCGCTATATAATCCACAATCAGGCCACATCAGCCTGCCCCGAAGAGCTTCAATCAAGCACATTTATTGGACACATACACCTATCAGTAGGTCTTTATGATTGAGGGGGGGAAACCGGAGTCCGCGAGGAAACCCACCCAGCACAGGGAGAACATACAAACTCCATGCAGATGTGTCTGGGGTTGGAATCGAACTTAAGACTTGAGTGCTAACCAACTGAGCCACCGTGCTGCTAGTTAAGGAGATAGATCCAATCAAGTTACTTTCAATTAAAGGATAAGTCCAGTCCCCAAATAACTATTTGAAGTATCACCCCCAAACCCCACTTGCGTTATAACCTTCTCAGAAACTCCCTGCTGAGTTACAAGAATTTACAAGCACCTCGATCCCTCCCTGACAGTCCCCCATCTCTGCTCCTTTTGCGCAGGGGCAGAGCGCTTATAACGGCATTGTGGGGTAATGACTGTTAGCCTTGGCCATGACATCACCAGAGAAGAAAGGTTACACGTAACGTGAGGTTTCAGGGGATGTATACCTATAAGTCGTCTAACTTGGGTACATTTGAAGTAAGGTATAAGGTTGGACTAGATGGAGTATGTCTTTATATAACCTCCAATACTATGTTTACTATGTAACTGTAATCAGACATTATGGGTAGGGTATAAAGGTTTGGACTAATGGATGTATCTTTATATAACCTCCAATACTATGTTACTATGTAACTGTAGACAACTTTGGGTGAGGGTATAAAGGTTGGACTAGATGGACGATTGTCTTTATACACACCTCCAATACTATGTTACTATGTAAACTGTTTTACAGACATTATGGGTAGGGTATAAAGGTTGGACTAGATGGACTATGTCTTTATACAACCTCCAATACTATGTTACTATGTAACTGTTATACAGACATATGGGTAGGGTATAAAGGTTGGACTAGATGGACGTATGTCTTTATAAACCTCCATACTATGTTACTATGTAACTGTTATACAACATTATGGGTAGGGTATAAAGGTTGGACTAGATGGACGTATGTCTTTATACAACCTCCAATACTATGTTCTATGTAACTGTTTAACAGACATTATGGGTAGGGTATAAAGGTTGGAGGATAATGGACGTATGTCTTTATACAACTCTCAATACAATGTTACTATGTAACTGTTATACAGACATTTTGGGTAGGGTATAAAGGTTGGACTAGATGGACGTATGTTTTTATTAACCTCCAATACTGTTACTATGTAACTGTTATACGACATTAATGGGTAGGGTATAAAGTTGACTGGTAGATGGACGTATGTCTTTATACAACCTCCAATACTATGTTACTATGTAACTGTTATACAGACATTATGGGTAGGGTATAAAGGTTGGACTAGATGGACGTATGTTTTATACAACCTCCAATCATATGTTTACTATGTAACTGTTATACAGTCATTATGGGTAGGGTATAAAGGTTGGACTAGATGGACGTATGTCTTTATATAACCTCTAATACTATGTTACTATGTAATGTATACAGACACTTATGGGTAGGGTATAAAGGTTGGAAAGATGGACGTATGTCTTTATATAACCTCTAATACTGTTACTATGTAACTGTTATACAGGACATTATGGATAGGGTATAAAGGTTGGACTAGATGGACTATTCTTATATATAACCTCTAAATACTATGTTACTATGTAAACTGTTATACAGACAATATGGGTAGGTATAAAGGTTGGAATAGATGGATGTATGTCTTTATACAACCTCCAATCTAGTGTACTATGTAAACTGTTATACAGACATTATGGGTAGGGTATAAAGGTTGGACTAGAGGACGATGTCTTTATACAACCTCCAATACTATGTTACTATGTAACTGTTTATACAGACATTATGGGTAGGTATAAGGTTGGAATAGATGGATGTATGTCTTTATACAACCTCCAATCACTATGTTACTATGTAACTGTTATACAGACATTATGGGTAGGTATAAGGTTGGACTAGTATGGACGTATGTCTTACATATACCTACTACTCATGTTACTATGTAACTGTTATACAGAACTTATAGGTAGGGTATAAAGGTTGGAATGAGACGTTAGTCTTTATATAACCTCTAATTAACTATGTTACTATGTAACTGTTAACAGCATTATGGATAGGGTATAAAGGTTGGACTAGATGGACGTATGTCTTTATATAACCTCTAATACATGTTACTATGTAACTGTTATACAGACATTATGGGTAGGGTATAAAGGTTGGAATAGATGGACGTATGTCTTTATACAACCTCCATACTATGTTACTATGTAACTGTTATACAGACATTATGGGTAGGGTATAAAGGTTGGACTAGATGGACGTATGTCTGTATAACAGTTACATAGCAACATAGCATTGGAGGTTGTATAAAGACATACGTCCATCTAGTCCAACCTTTATACCCTACCCATATGTCTGTATAACAGTTACTATTAACATAGCATTGGAGGTTGTATAGACACTTTGGGTAGGGTAAATAAGGTTGGAATAGATGGATATGTCTTTATACAACCTCCCAATACTATGTTACTATGTAACTGTTATACAGACATATGGGTAGGGTATAAAGGTTGGAATAGAGGAGTATGTCTTTATACAACTCCAATACTATGTACTATGTTAACTGTTAGACGACTTATGGGTAGGGTATAAAGGTTGGACTGATGGACGTATGTCTTTATACACCTCCAATGCTATGTTTACTATGTAACGTTATACAGACTTATGGGTAGGGTATAAGGTTGGACTAGATGACGTATGTCTTTATAACAACCTCCAATAATGTTACTATGTAACTGTTTATACAACATTATGGGTAGGGTTAAAGGTTGGACTAGATGGACGTATGTCTTTATACAACCTCCAATACTATGTTACTAAGGGGTTAATGTTATACAGACCATTATGGGTAGGGTATAAAGGTTGGACTAGATGCGACGTATTCTTTATACAACCTCCAATACTATGTTACTATGTAACTGTTATAACATTATGGGTAGGGGTATAAGGTGGACTAGATGGACGTATGTCTTTAACAACCTCCAATACTATGTTACTAGTAACTGTTATACAGACATATGGATAGGTATAAAGGTTGGACTAAGGATGGACGTATGTCTTTATACATCCTCCTATACAATGTTACTATGTAACTGTTATACAGACATTATGGTAGGTGTATAAAGGTTGGACTAGATGGACGTATGTCTTTATACAACCTCCAATACTATGTTACTATGTAACTGTTATACAGACATTATGGATAGGGTATAAAGGTTGGACTAGATGGACGTATGTCTTATACATCCTCCTACTATGTTACTATGTAACTTTTACAGACATTATGGGTAGGGTATAAAGGTTGGATAGATGACGTATGTCTTTATACAACCTCTCTATGTTACTAGTAACTGTGGGACAGATATTATGGGTTAGGTATAAAGGTTGGACTAGATGGACTATGTCTTATACTCCTCCTATACTATGTTCTATGTAATGTTATACAGACATTATGGGTAGGGTATAAAGGTGTGGACTAGATGGACGTATGTCTTATACAACCTCTACTATGTTAACTATGTAACTGTGGGACAGATATTATGGGTAGGGATAAGGTTGGACTAGATGGACTATGTCTTTAATCCTCCTATACTGTTACTATGTAACGGTTTACAGACATTATGGGTAGGGTATAAAGGTTGACTAGATGGACGTATGTCTTTATAACAACCTCTACTATGTTACTATGTAACTGTGGGACAGACATTATGGGTAGGGTATAAAGGTTGGACTAGATGGACGTATGTCTTTATACAACACTCTTCTATTTCGATGTAACTGTGGGACAGATATTATGGTAGGGGTATTAACTACTATTCTTAAATCTTTTTAGTTAAAGAACGTAATCAGCCCCATCTCTAATGAAATGCCATTACCACATCTGCTGGAAGACAGTCCAGTGTCACCGTTCTCACTGTAAAGAAAACCTTCCTGAACCTGAAGATGAAACTTCTTCCAACCTTAAAGGATTCCATGTGTCCTCTGATATGACCTTTAGTGAACTATGCACCAGAGAGTTCATGTGATGGCCCATTAAAAATATTGTGAACTTGTCTAATCTGCCTGGATATGATCCCTTAACAAAGTTTCCATCACTTCCCTACCACTGATGTTAGGCTTACAGGTCTCTAGTTACCACAGGCTGTGAACGACTACCTTTTGAATTTGGTATTACATTGGCTTTTTTCCAATCCAGCGACACTCCCCAGACAAAAGCGAATCTGTAAAATATGAGACACAGTGGTCTGCTAGAACTGAACTAAGCTCTCTTAATATCCGAGGATTCAATCCATCTGGTCCTGGGGCTTTATTGATATTAACTTTGTCTAATGTTCCCGTACCATATCCTCTGTATAAACGTACACGTAGAGGTACGCTGTGTTGTGTTTCATGTGCTGCAATCCCACCATATTCAGTTAACAGATTCTATACATTCGTAAAATAATTTGATTGCATGTCTTCACAATCAACGTGCGGAAACAGTGCGGCATCCACCCATCCGAACGTTCACATAACCGAGAGAAACCATGTTAGTGGCCCCTGGAGAGGTAGATAAAGAGACCTCTAATGTACCGGGAATGGCATTAAACTGAGACCGAGTTCATTGTATTTATTTTCTTATACAGCAGGACTTACATTTTGTATTCATTCACCTCTGTCCAAAGCTTACAATCTACTCCCTTTATCACTTCGTTATGTCTGGTGATTTGATGTTGGGGGGAGAACATTTCCATAGGTAGAATGTGAAAGGGGAACGGAAGACAGAGAGAGGGAAGGTTACACTGTATCCTGTACAAGGCATTCCTGTTGTACCGACATCCAGATAATTACCGGCTCTGATCTTTTACTGCCGACTTCTAACCATAAATAAATGGACCAGAGCGGGTAACATCAGGATGTGAATCTATCCAATATACAATTGTGGTATGGCAACATTACAAGCCCAGAAACAGCCGGGAAATCTGACAAATCGCTTCTCCTTTCTAAGGCTGGGCACACACCAAGGGACTCCATGTACTGAACGTCCTTTGTCTGATCCAGGCGTAGACATTGGTCACATCAGCGGCTGAAAGCAGCACAGATTTTCCCACCGATAACGGAAGTTCTGTCTATTGGGGCGAAAAATCAGGCCCGTGGAACCAGCCTAAGGCTACTTAAAGACAGGGAGTTAAGGGTATGTCCAGCCAAAAATAAACTTTTGATATTTGTTCAATTACATGCATTACTGTTCCGCCGCAATGGTTTTTTTTTAAATCTAAATAGATTTAAAATAGATATAGCCCGCGTAGTGTGCAGGCCGACACAAAGCCTGCATTTCGTTTACTGCCACCTGAAAGTTACGTACCAACATGACCTTGCAAGTCTATAAAATTACTGCCATCCGCATGCTCGCGCTCCAATCAAATGCTATTACGCGCCGTGCCAATCATATGCAGTTACGCACCGTCCAATCAAAGCGGCTAATCCCGGACTAGACGCATGGGAGCTGAACGGTGCGGACGCCAAGTGTTTGTAACTAATGTTGCTAAATGGAATGTAAGCTAAATGTTGCAGTGCGGATCGCGATCTTTGAACAGCTGATACATGTTGGCTACAATGTTATTGTCGGTTCGTGCGTTACATCTAGTTCCGTAAATACTCTTTACTCACTTTGGATTGGTTGGTGAAGTCAAGGAAGGCGGGACATAAGGTCAAAGCCTCGCAGAATATTCATTACGTTCTGCAAATGGACTTCCGTTCACTGCGCTGTGCAGACCTAACGTCATGCGCGGGAAAGAAAAAGAACAGAAAGCTGTTGACGTAATCGGGCTACTCGTGGGCAGGGGATTTGACTGTTGTTGAAACATGCCGTTACAAAGGTATTTCATTTGTTTAACCGCTGAATGGATTTTCATGCGTAAAGTTTATTCTGCAGCTGAGAAATGGGCTCACAACATATTAAAAAATGGTTTTGGGTGGACAGCCCCTTTAATACTAATCGGTTCCGATGATTGGTGCAAGGAAAAGCTAATGTGTCGCTTTATAGTAGCCCAAAGAGATTCTGAACCAGATCACATCTTTCACTCTATCCCCTTCGTCTCGTCTAATAAGCAACTTTCCTGTGTGCCTAGACGAAAGGAGGAAGAACTCTCCCCTCTCCTCTCCGGGCTCTGGATATTTGTGTCACCTCTAAAGACAACAAGGTTTGGGGTGTGTAGGCTAGGCCACTACTTGACCTGAATGAGTGTGTATTACACCCGGGAGAAGAGAATAAAAACACCACAATTGGACTAGTTCACAAGGATTTTTTAATGTTATTTTAGAAACACAGACTACAAACTAAGGTGTATTTACAGCTTCTCAACAAATTGAGTACAAATTGCTGGAAAAATATCACAAAAGTAATTAATTCACACCAAAACAAACAAAACGGACCGTCCTAAACACGTAGCAGGGTGGGGGTCTACGGCAACTCTACAAAGAATAATCCTACTCCTCAGGGCTATAATCGCACCCTTCCCTCCCTACATCACAACGGTGTCTGCTTGTCCCAATGCTGATTGGGGGAGAGAGACCCCAGAGTGTGAAATACAATGATACATTTGTTTTTTTCTTTGAAAATAAAATAAGGGTTTCCCTAAAATATATAGATTTCGTTTTTCCTCCACAAACAAACGTCTTCACCCCCTACCCACATTGTAATGTTGGCGTTTAAATCTGCGGCCTTTAGTTCAGGCCCCTTTAAGGACTGTTAGCTCCTGCCGGAAATGATAATACGCAGGATACAGATCGCAAAGCTTTACTTCCACTGCGAACAGTCAATGTTACTGAATCGGCACTTAAACATGTGCGGATCAGAATTACGACAGTGACGATAACTGCCGAATCGCAGGTCATTTAAAAGGAACAACTACGGGGTTGCAGAATGCGGAGACTCTCTGATTTGGAACATTGCTGGTTCCTTTAAATGTGGCCGTGTGATCGAGTCAATAGCCAAATTATCATTCAAGTGTCCTCCCATCCCTGTTTGACCTGGAGAAAGAAAAGGGATTTGTTTTTTCCAGGGGTGGAATCCATCACAATGCAAATACCTCGGCAGGGAGACAGGTATTGGTCATTCCTACCTCCCAATTTCCTTTCTGTGAAACATTAAAGCTTCACTGCAATCTTTAATACAGGAAAATCCAGGACACTAAGCTGGCAAATGGTAAATGTTTGGCGTTCCTTTGGGAAATGATATTGGGAGGAAGGAATTATCAATCCCGCATTGTATTATGCCTGGAAAAGAAGGCTTTAGGTTCGACCCTTAAAATCGGCCAAAACAGATGTTCGTTCGCCGATCCCCGACCAAATGCTGTTTTCGGCCCATACACGGCTGATTATCACCGAAACGAATGTCGTACCCAAGTGCGTTGTGGGTCGGGACCGTATCACGTGTGCATGAACCTAAGATGGTTTTGAAAGCTTGCTAAACACACGTTATACTGATGACATAGCTAAACACCGATTATAAAACTGAATGATATAGCTAAAACCCTGATTATAACTGATGACATAGCAACACCTTATACGATGACATAGCTAACAATGATTATAACTGATAACTAGTGCTAAACCACGATTATAAAACTGATAACATAGCTAAACACTGATTATAACTGATGACACGGCTAAAACACCGATTATAAACTGATACACATAGCTAAACAACCGATTATTAATTGTAACATAGACTAAACACTTGATTATACCTGATGACACGGCTGAAACATACGATTATTAAACTGATAACATAGCTAAACAGCTGATTATAACTGATGACACGCTAAACACCGATTATAACTGATGACATTGCTAAACACTGATTATAACTGATGACATAGCTAAACCCGATTATATAACTGATAACTAGCTAACCAATCGATTATAACTGATGACATGCTAACACTGATTAAACTGAGACATAGCTAAACACTGATTATAACTGATAACATAGCTAAAACAACTGATTGTAAACTATAACACAGCTAAACACTGATATACTGATACAAGCTAAACCGATTATAACGATAACTAGCTAAACACTGATTATAACTGATACATAGCTAAACCTGATTTATAATGATAATATTAAACATATTATAATGATAACATAGCTAAACACTGATTATAACTGAATGCTAACATCTAGCTAAACACTGACTTAACTAGATAAACATAGCTAAACACTGATTATAACTGATGACATAGCCACACTGATTATAACTGATTACACATAAACACTGATTATAACTGATGAATAGCTAAACAAAACATGATTCAACTGATTGACGGACACCCC
>JAACNH010001098.1:0-32192 GCA_019447015.1 Hymenochirus boettgeri | reverse complement strand
GAATAGTGACCATGATATAGTGTCATTTAATATGGGGAATAGTGATCATGATATAGTGTCATTTAATATAGTGAATAGTGACCATGATATAGTGTCAATTAATATAGGTTGCAAAAAACAAAATGCACAGGGTTAAAAAAAACTTTGAACTTTAGGAAAGCTAATTTTATGCTGTTAAAGTTATCACTCCTGCTTATAGACTGGGGGAAACTGTTCCAAGGTAAAAATACTGAGCAGGGATGAATAGTCAGATATACCGTGACCTGGATGGATGAGATAATATTACAGATATACCGGGTACCTGATGGATGATTTACAGATATACCGTGACCTGGGGATGATGGATATTTACAGATATACCGTGACCTGGTGGATATAGATATTACAGATAGACCTTACCTGAGGGAAATTACCGATTGACGACTGGGAATTGATGATATTCAGCATATATACCGTGACCTGGATGAATGATATTACAGATATACCGTGACTTGGATGGATGCATTATTACAGATGGAATACGTGCGGGTGACCTGATGAGGTGACTTGATTAAGATTGTAGCGGATGATGATGAATGTACCCGTGACCTGGATGGATGAATATTAGGGCAGAGGTTATACCGGTGAACTGGAATGAATATTAATATACGACTGGATGAAGCTATCGATTACCGTGAATGAAGGAGATTTAAGATAGACCGTGACCTGGATGATTGAAATTAAGATAGACAGTGACCTGGATATAATTGAAATACTTACTGCTAGATACGAATCCGTGACCTGATGGATGAATATTACAGATATAACCGTGACCTGGATGGATTAATATTACAGATTACCGTGACATGGGCTATACAGATACCGTGCGGTGGAAATATTACAGATATATCGCATGCCTTGAAATGACATATGTTACAGATATATAGACCGTGACTGATGGATGAATATCACAGATATACACGTGACCTGGATGAATGAATATTACAGATATCTAACGTTGCATTACTATCATGATCGTGCTGGAATGAATATTTACGATATACCTTGACCTGGATGATATTTTAGATATATGACCGATGATATATACAGAGTACTACCGGGCAGACTAGATGTGAAATGAGTGCTTGATATTCATTACCGGGATGGATGAATAACAGTAACCACTGATGGATATGAACCGAATACGGACCTGGATGGTTACATACGGACATATGATCAGATATACCGTGACCTGGATGGATGAATATACAGATATAACCGTGACCTGGAGAATGAATTATACCGAATATACCTTGACCGCGTATGGATTGAATATTACAGATATCCGTGACACTTGATGAATGGAATATACCGATATAGCTGACCTGGATGAATTAAATTACAGATTATACCGTGCTAGAGTTCGCTTTCGTATGGTGATGAATGAGAACGCTTCCACAAGCTTAATCAGCAATGTTTTTAAAGTTTTTTAAAATATTTTTGGTATTGTAATATGTGAGATTGTAGTGCATAAGATCACTGTTTTGGGGGCGTAGGGATTATAATAATGAAGATAATAATAATGAAAGATGTTATAAAGTTTTAGCAGGGTTTTTCTCTTCTTAACAATTCACTTTCTAGTTGGCACTTTACACTCATAACACTTTGAATTAAGCACCTTTAATATTTAACACAATTGACTAGTGATTACAATACACTTTAATGTGACAGCTTTTATATGATTGTTGGGCACTTTATTTGGCCTGTGTGGTGTAAAACAGCTACAACACTAAGTGACCATACACAGCACCGATTATTGCCGAAATGGTGCG
Source organism: Hymenochirus boettgeri (assembly GCA_019447015.1). Lineage (NCBI taxonomy): Eukaryota > Metazoa > Chordata > Amphibia > Anura > Pipidae > Hymenochirus > Hymenochirus boettgeri. The sequence continues at coordinate 30,381 of JAACNH010001098.1, read as the reverse complement.
TGAATACACATCCGGATCGTCAACGAGGTCGCCCCCGCGATTGTGAGGTGTGATGAGGCCGTTTAAATTAAAATGCACATTGATGTGGATGTAATGTTTCAGTACACGTGATAGACATGATCATTTTATTAATTGGTCTGCCCAAAAAAGGGAGGACACTACTGAATATACGAAGTTCCCCTCGAGGCTAGTTAAAGGGGGCGGGTCCTCCCGAAAACGTTTCCCCATTGGTGATACATTTCTTTCTGCAATTTTCAAGACTTTGGACCTACCACTTGTTATTTTCTTTTTTAAAAAGATAAGAACCACTAAATTGGTGGCGATGTTTTATAATTCTATTAAATTAAAACATTTCCTTCCATTATTGGCTGTGCATTGTAGAAGATACTGTAGCTGCTTGTGCTGCGGCTGACAGATCTATAATTATATCAGGGACTGCACAAGTGGTTAGCATTGTTAGTAATTCTTGGCTAAGAGTTGGGGAATTGGAACAGTAACAAACCTTCCTTCATTGCCCTGATAACTGTGCAAGGGGAGGCAGTAGCTCAGGGGAGACTAATTACTATTACAGTCTCTATGTAATGACTGGTACAGTCTTTTCCCGCTCTTTCCAGGTCCCTCTCCTGACCACATTGTCACATGTCTCACTAGAGACAGCACAGTACGCATGTGCTTCATACAGCGCCTTATGTCTCTGTCCTGTCCCTCGTGGCCCCCGGGCGCCCTCCCAGAACCCATGGAAACCGATTTCTACTCGGAGTTTGGAAGAAGCACACAGGTATATGGAGGACGTCATACTGTTTATTTTATTTGTAAATCCACCTCGGTGGATGGATTATAAATGGTTCTAATGATAGTTACAGGGGTCCCTTGATTTGAAGGGGTGATTGTCAAGTGGGGAGGGTCGGTGATGTCCCAATGGATTTAGAGGGTACAGAAACAATATATAAATGTATCTAAATCACATACGGAAATCTGTTCCGTTGTACATGACAGATGACAATCTTCTGTATCTTGGCTTGTAAGAAGCAATTGTTCCTATGAAATTATACACCTGTTGAACCCCTCTAAGCCTCACTCACTCCTGTAGAACACAAGTGGGCAAATAATTATCCCAGGCCCCCGCAATACTTACAACCTTTAATATTGGGGAATCATATGTTTTTATTGAATTTTCCAAATGATTGTCAAACCCATTGATGTGGTTTAATGCCATGTCTTCCTCTGGTCCCTGGTTTAAATCCTCTAATCTGCTAGCATAAAAGAGGGGAAGTATGTCTGTTTGTTAGTAGAATTGAAACCAAATCTAAAAGATAGAATACCTGTAGATGGGGTATAAACAATAAGTCAACCACCACGGGTGGAGTGGAGCTGTTGTACAGGAAGCAAGAAGGTGGGTAATTCATTGTTGGAGTGTTTTATAAGCCCCCAATGCCAGGGAGGAGGTGATAATTTTATGTCCATATGCAGTTGGCAAAGGCTGCGCTATAGTTATGATGGGGGATTTCAATTACCCTGACATAGATTAGAGTAAGGGAACTGCCAGCACCTCAAGTTCTTAAAGGGGAACTGTGGTCCAAAAATGACTTGAGGTAAATTGTAGGAATTGCTTCCCTGAGAATTTTTGCAATTTGTTTCCATTTTATTTTTACATAGTTTTGAAGATATTTAAGTTTTTGTGTGTGATATGGCAGCAGCATCACCAGGTCCCCTGCACTTCCTGCTCTGAAACTGTCATTCAATCTGTCCTGTGTCTCCTCCTCCCCTTTGCAGTCCCCCTGGTCCCTCCCACTCATGGACCCCATGGTCCCTCCAGTTGCAGGCCCTCCATGGCCCATGTTGTCCCGTCCACTCGTAGATGCCTAAGCCCTGCCCACTCGTGGGTGCCGTGGGTTACTCAGACCCCCCTACAGAAAACTCTGTGGAAACAGCCTTTTCAGGCAGAGAGAGAAGGGCTGTAGATTCCCCTTAACTACTCTGTCAGGACTTCACACAGCAGAGAGGAGGAGGGACTTCCTGTCTCCCTCACACACTGAGGCTGTGCTCGCTGGCAGCACTGTGCAGGAGAAGCCTCAGGAATGTCACAAGTCAGCCTCCCACCCATTATCTTTCTAGTCAGTCATTTTGTATATCTTGGGGTGTGGAGCACGTAGAGAGGTGGTTGATAGCTCGTTTTAAATGTAGGAAACTGGCCTTTCATTTAAGCTTAACTTGTTTGGAGACCACATTTACCCTTTAAATTTTCTATATGAGCATTTCCTTTCACAGATTATAGAAGTTCCTACTAGGCAGAATGCGTTGTTTGATCTGGTGATATCTAATAACCCTGAGCTCATTTTGGAAATGAAGGTAATGGGAAGCTTAGGGAATAGTGACCATGATATAGTGTCATTTAATATAGGGAACAGTGACCATGATATAGTGTCATTTAATATAGGGAATAGTGACCATGATATAGTGATCCTTTAATATAGGGAATGTGACCATGATCGTGTCATTTAATATAGGGAATAGTGACCATAATATAGTTCATTTAATTATAGGGAATCGTGAACCATGATATAGTGTCATTTAATATAGGGAATAGTGTACCGTGATATAGTGTCATTTAATATAGGAATATGACACGTATAATAGTGTCCATTTAATATATGGGAATAGTGACCGTGATATAGTGGTCATTTAATATAGGGAAGAGTGATATAATAGTGTCATTTATATATGGAATAGTATCGTGATATAGTGTCATTTAATATAGGGAATAGTGACCACCGATATGTGGCATTTAATATAGGGAATAGTAATCATGATATAGTGTCATTTAATATAGGGAATAGTGATCATGATATAGTGTCATTTAATATAGGGAATAGTGACCACGGATATAGTGTCATTTAATATAGGGAACAGTGACCACGATATAGTGTCTTAATATAGGGAATAGTGATCATGATATAGTGTCATTTAACTATAGGGAATAGTGACACATGATATAGTGTTCATTTAATATAGGAATAGTGATCATGATATAGTGTCCATTTAATATAGGAATAGTGACTCATGATATAGTGTCATTTTAATATAGGGAATAGTACCATGATATAGTGTCCATTTATATAGGGATATGTGGGCATGATATAGTGTCATTTAATATAGGGAATAGTGATCATGATATAGCGTCCATTTAATATAGGGACATGTAGACCATGAATAGCTGTCATTTAATATAGGGAATATGATCCATGATTCTAGTGTCATTAATATAGGGAATAGTGATCATTATATAGTGGTCATTTAATATAGGGAATAGTGACCATGATATAGTGTCATTTAATATAGGGAATAGTGATCTGATATGTGTATTTAATATAGGGAATAGTGACCATATTATGTCATTTAATATAGGAATAGTAACTCTGTTGTGAAGAGGAGGCTGCCACAAGCCTAAACTTACTGATGGTTTGTCCACAATTCTAGAATTCTCCCATAGGTGTACTATGAGTATTAGGAGGGACACAGTTTTTCATTCTCTTTCTCCGATAGATCTCTGTTTTTCATCACAGGGGGAAACGTTGAAGCTGTCAGTTGATTGTTTGTCTTTTTGTTGCTAATAACGAGGTTTTGAAACAACACACCCTTTCATTAAGAAATAACCCTCTTGTTTGTATTTCTTTACAAGGAAAAGTAGAAACTATGATTAATTCATTCAAGCAAGGCAAGTTTGTATATCCCAGAGGAAAGAATAGTAGACCTGCATTTATATAGTATCTGAAAAACTGGAACCTTCACCGGTTCTCAAGTCCCTTAATATCCTGTTATATGTCTTGGATTTAACGTCTCACCGGAAAATGGGGAAGAAACTTTACTTCAGCCAAAAACTCTCATTCTTACAAGTTCAATTGTTTTTTGTTCAATGAAGACTATGTCATTTATCCTTACCAGATTTTGCCAAGAACCACCAAAAAAGTATAAATACCAGCTGGTGATGGAGGAGAAGTTCGAGATCTGTGACAGGATATTAATGGTAACCAGACTTACCCGCAGTAGTCTTACCCTGGTGTTTGATGATGTTGGCCATCAGGATTTCATGCACAGTGTTTGTGTGGATCATTTTGGAGACACCACACAATCCAATATGGAGATGAATAAAGAGGTTCAGTGGAACATTTTCATCCCAAGTGCCGATTGTTGTGAGAAATTAATCTCATTACTTGCCAGACAAGGGAAACCTTGTGTTGCCCGGGATTGCCTGTGGAACTAACAGGATAATATTAATATTCTCCATGTTTTCAATAGGTCGGATTTTCTATTCTCTTTGCTATTATCTTTGGGGGTTTAACTCTGGTCCCCCATAATTTATTATCCATTCTGTGATGGTTCGTTACACATTGTGCACCTTTAACCTCAGCATGAAAGCAGATAAAGTTATTTAAGTAATTTCATAAAATATCACACAATGTGTTTACTATGTGACGTATGGTATTGATTTTTCTGCCATTTTATTACCCAAATATTATTTTAATACAGTAAAACCAGAGAACTAGATTCTTACGTATGATTATGTTATCTACAAAAATGTATTCTGTTACCTAGGATAGATTTATAATCTGTTCCTCACCTCCATGTCCTTCCTGTCCTCACCTCCTTCCCTCTTCCAATAGTGACCATGTTTGTCATATTACCAGTACTCATCTTATTTATATGGAATAGTGAACCATGATATAGTGTCACTTTATATAGGGAATAGTGACCATTATTCTGTCATTTATAAGGTGGAATAGTGACCAGAATAGTGTTCATTTAATATAGGGAAAGTGACCATGATATATGTCATTTAATATAGGGAATAGTGCCTGATATAGTGTCATTTAATAAGGGAATAGTGACCATGAATTATTGCTCATTTAATATAGGGATACGTGATCATGATATACGTGTCATTTAATATAGGGAATAGTGACCATGATATAGTGTCATTTAATTAGGAATAGGACCATGATATACTGTCATTTATATAGGGAATAGTGACCGTGATAAGTGTCATTTAATATAGGGATAGTGACATGATATAGTGTCATTTATATAGGGAATAGTAATGATATAGTGTCATTTATAGGTAGATGTGTGTCCTTATTAGGGAAGTGACCATATATAGTGGTATTTAATATAGGGAATAGTGATCATATATGTCATTTAAATAGGAATATGTCATGATATATGTCATTTAATATAGGAATAGTGGATCATGATATAGTGTCATTTAATATAGGGAATAGTGACCATGATATAGTGTGCATTTTATATAGGGAATAGTAATCATGATATAGTGTCATTTAATATAGGGAATAGTGATCATGATATAGTGTCATTTAATATAGGGAATAGTGACCATGATATAGTGTCATTTAATATAGGGAATAGTGACCATGATATAGTGTTCATTTAATATAGGGAATAGTGATCATGAATATGTCATTAATATGGAATTTATCATGATATATGTCTAATATAGAATTCATTTATTCATTTAATATAGGAATAGTGATCCTGATATAGTGTCATTTATATAGGGAATAGTGATCATGATATAGTGTTCACTTTGTAATATAGGGATAGTGACCATGACTATAGTGTCATTTAATATAGGGAATAGTGATCATGATATAGTGTCCATTTAATTAGGGATAGTGACCATGATATAGTGTCATTTAATAGGGGAATGTTTGGAAAAATCAAAAAATGATATAGGTCATTTAATATAGGGAATAGTGACCATGATATAGTGTCATTTAAATGGAATAGTGACCATGATATACTGTTCTTATATAGGGAATAGTGACCATGATTACTGTCATTTAATATAGGGAAAGTGACCATGATATAGTGTCATTAATTAGGGAAGTAGTGATCATGATATTGTTTAAAGGGAGTTCGTATAGTGGCATTAATATAGGGAATAGATGTACATGATATAGTGTTCATTTAATATAGTGGAATAGTGACATGATATATGGTCATTTAATATAGGAGAATAGTGACCATGATATAGTTCTTTAATTAGGGAATAGTGATCATTATATACTGTCCTTTAATATAGGGATAGTGACCATGATATATTGTCTTTACTACAGGGAATAGTGACCATGATTAGTGTCATTTATAAGGGATAGTGACCATGATATATGTCATTTATATAGTGAATAGTGACCATGAATATCTGTCTTGAATATAAGGGAATAGTGACCATGATATAGTGTCTTTACTAAGGGAATATGACATGATATAGTGTCATTTGAATATAGGGAATAGTTACCATGATGATAGTGGCATTTAATATAGGGAATAGGACCATGATTATAGGGTCATTTACATAGGAATATGACCATAATATAGTGTCCATTTAATAATATATGAAAGTGAACCATGGTATAGTGTCATTTAATATCGGGAATAGTGACCATGATACTAGTGTCATTTAATATAGGGACTAGGGATCATGATATACTGTCATTTAATATAGGGGAATAGTGACCTATGATATATTTCATTTAATATATGGAATAGGATCAGATATACTGTCATTTAATATGGAATAGTGCCATGATATAGTGTCATTTAATAGGGAATAGTGGACCATGATATAGTGTCATTTAATATAGGTAAGTGACTGATTATGTGTCTTTACTATAGGGAATAGTGCCATGATATAGTGTCCATTTAATATAGGATATGACCCTGATATAGTGTCATTTAATATAGGGAATAGTGATCATGATATACTGACTGTATTTAATATAGGGATTTGACCATGAATACTGTCATTTAATATAGGGAAATAGTGATCATGATATACTGTCCTTTAATATAGGAATAGTGACGCATGATAGAGTGTCATTTAATATAGGAATAGTGATCATGATTCGTGTCATTTAATAATAGGGAATAGTGATCATGATATATTTCATTTAATATAGGGAATAGTGATCCTGATATAGTGTATTTAATATAGGGAATAGTGATCTGATACTAGTTCATTTTAATATAAGGGAATAGTTGGGGATCATGATATACTGTCATTTACTATAAGGATATGATCATGATATACTGTCATTTATATAGGGAATAGTGATCATGAATCTGGTGTCATTAATATGAGGGAATAGTGATCATGATATAGTGTCATAATATGGGTAATAGTGATCATGATATAGTTGTCCTTTAATTAGGGAATAGTGACTATGATAGAGTGTCAGTTAATAGGGGAATAATGATCATGATATTAGTGTTTTCCAAAAAAAATTTTTTAATCTAGGGATATTGATCATGATATATTGTCATTTCATATAGGAAGTGACCATTAATATAGTGTCATTTAATATGGGAATAGTGACCATGATATAGTGTCATTTATATAGGGAATAGTGATCATGAATATCCTGTCATTTATTAGGGAAGTTGATCATGCTATCGTGTCATTTTAATATGGGAATAGTGGACCATGAGAGAGTGTCCATTTAATATAGGGAATATGACCATGATATAGGGTCATTTAATAAGGGAATAGTGACACATGCTTAGTGGTCTTTCATATAGGGATAGTGATCATGATACTGTCATTTAATAATAGGGAAAAAAAGTAGTGACCATGATATATGTCAGTTATATCGGTATAGTGGATCATGATACTTACTGCCTTGAATATAGGAATATTATCATGATTGGTGTCATTTAATATAGGGAGATAGGTGATCAGATATAGTGTCCATTTAATATAGGGAATGTGATATATAAGTGTCATTTAATATAGGGGAATATTGATCATATATATGTCATTTATATAGGGGAATAGTGATCATGATATAGTGTCATTTAATATGGGAATAGTGATCATGATATACTGTCTTTAATATATGGAATAGTGATCATGATATACTGTCATTTAATAGAGGGAATATGATCATGATATAGGTGTCATTTAATATGGGAATGTGACCAATGATATAGTGTATTTAAGATAGGGAATAGTGATCATGGTATAGTGGTCATTTAAATATATGGAATAGTGATCATGATTAAGTGTCATTTAATATAGGGAATATGACCATTATTAGTGTCATTTTATAGGGAATAGTGGACCATGATATATGTCCTTTAATATAGGGAATAGGATCATGAATATTTACTGTCCATTTTAATATAGGGACATAGTGATCTGATATACTGTCATTTATATAGGGAATAGTGATCAGATATGGTGTCAGTTATAAGGGAAATAGGATCATTATAGAGTGTTCATTTAATATAGGGAATAGTGGATCAATGATTAGTGTCATTTAATAATCGGGAATAGTGACCATGATATAGTGTCATTTAAGTATATGGAAGAATGACTCATGATATAGTTTCATTTAATATCTGGAATATTGATCATGATATAGTGTCATTTTAATATAGGATAGTGATCATGATATAGTGTCTTAATATAGTGAATAGTGACCAGTGAATATTGTCATTTAATATAGGAATCGTGTGACCATAGATATCGTTGTCGATTTAATCATAGGGAAATATGACCATATAGACTGTCATTTGATATGGGAAAGTTGACCATGATAATAGTGTCATTTAATATAGGGAAGAGTGGATCATGATATAGTGTCCATTTAATATGGAATAGTGATCTGATATAGTGTCATTTAATAGAGGGAATGTGACCATGATATAGGTCATTTAATATAGGGAATCAGTTACCATGATATAACTGTCATTTAATATAGGGAAAGTGACCATGATATAGTGGTTCATTAATATCGGGAATAGTGTATCATGATATACTGTCATTTAATATAGGGAATGTGCCCATGATTATTTCATTTACTATAGGGAATAGTGAACCATGATATAATAGTGTCAATTGAATATAGGGAATAGTGACCCATGATATAGTGTCATTTACTTAGGGAGACGTGACCATTATATAATACTGTCCTGTAAATATAGGGAATAGTGACCAGTATATTTCATTTACATAGGGAATAGTGACCTGATATAGTGGTCCATGGTAATTTAGGTAAATATGACCATGATATTGTTGTCATTTAATATAGGGTAGTGACCATGATTATTAGTGTCATTTACTATAGGGAAAAGTGACCATGATAAGTGGTCCTTTAATATAGGGAATATACCATGGATAATATTGTATTTACTATAAGTGAATAGTGACCATGAGTACTGTCATTTAATATAGAATAGTGATCCATGAATATAGTGTCATTTACTATATGGAATGAGTGACCATGATATAGTGTCATTTACTATAGGGTTGCAAAAACTAAGTGCTCTGGTTAAAAAACGCTTTAACATTAGGAAAGCTAATGTTATGCTGTTAAAGGATCACTCCGCTCATTGAAATGCGGGAATGTTTCTAGGTAAAGATCCTTAGGCAAATGTGGACCACTTTTAAGGAAATTTACCTTTCTAAATTTGTAACCAAAAAGTAGGTCCACTCTGCATGGCTTAATGCTCAGTAAAAAAAGGAAATGGAAAAAAAAAGGATTTTTAAAATTTTGAAATTATAGGGAACATAACATGCTTACAGTGCGTATAAAAAGCGTAATAAATAGTGTAAAGAAAGCATTTAAAACTAGCTAAATAGATAATGAAATACGGATTGCCGAACAAAGCAAGTCCAACCCCAAGATGTTTTTTAAGTATATAAATGGTAAAAAAATGAGGACTGAGAATGTGGGACCATTAAATAATGGAGCTGAGGTGGTTGTAGAGGATGCCGAAAAGGCTAATCTGCTAAACCGTTTTTTTACATCGGTTTTTACTGTTGAGAATCCTTGTCCTTACAGTAGGGATTGTAGCAATATGCAGGGAAGAAATGAAGAGTTTTCACATTGGATAACAGAGTATATGGTACGGAAACAATTAGACAAAGTTAATATCAATAAAGCGCCAGGACCAGATGCATTGCATCCTAAGATTTTAAAAGAGCTTAGTTCAGTTCTAGTTAGACCACTGTTTCTCATATTTTCAGATTTGCTTTTGTCTGGGGACGTGCCGCTGGATTGGAGAAAAGCCAATGTAATACCAATATTCAAAAAAGGTAGTCGTTCACAGCCTGGTAACTATAGACCTGTAAGCCTAACATCAGTGGTAGGGAAGGTGATGGAAACTTTGTTAAGGGAACATATCCTTGACTTTGTCTCCAGAGATCATCTTATTAGTAGAAGTCAGCATGGATTTATGAGAAATAGATCATGCCAGACAAATTTAATTTATGAAGAAGTGAGTAAGAAGTTGTGGACGTGGTATATTTGGATTTTGCAAAAGCTTTTGATACTGTGCCACATAGGCGACTAATGTTTAAACTGAGGACTGTTGGCCTTGAAGAAAACATTTGTTCATGGATAGAGAACTGGTTATTGGACCGCAAACAGAGAGTGGTGGTTAATGGAGCTAGATTTATGTGGGCTAAAGTTCTAAGCGGAGTGCCTCAGGGTTCTACACCATAAATAACTCTGTGTTAAGTTCATCTGTAATGGAAAAAGATTTGGGGGTTCTGGTAGATAACAGACTTAGCTGTAGAAAACAATGCCAGGTAGCAACAGCTAGAGCTAGCAAGATATTGTCCTGTATAAAAAGGGGAATAGATTCAAGAGAGAAAAATATTATTCTCCCTCTTTACAAGGCACTGGTAAGGCCTCATTTGGAATATGCGGTGCAGTTTTGGAATCCCATATACAAAAGGGACACCTTGGAAATTGAGGCAGTTCAGAGAAGGGCAACTAAATTAATAAGGGGAATGGAGGGGCTTGAATATGCAGGCAGATTAGACAAGTTAGGGCTGTTTACATTGGAGAAGCGGCGGTTGCATGGGCACATGATAACCTTATACAAATATATTAATGGCCCATACAATGAACTCTCTGGTGCATTGTTCACTAATAGGTCATATCAGAGGACACGTGGACACCCTTTAAGGTTGGAAGAAAAGAAGTTTCATCATCAGGTTAGGAAGGGTTTCTTTACAGTGAGAACGGTGAAACTGTGGAACTGTCTTCCAGCAGATGTGGTAATGGCAAGTTCATTGAATAACTTTAAAAAAGGCCTGGATAAGTTTCTAAAGCTAAAGAATATTGAGAATTACTGGTATTAATACATATAGATCTGGTTGATCCAGGGATACTTTCCGATTGCCGTTTGGAGTCAGGAAGGAATTTTTTCCCACTTTTTAGCTGGGGTTTTTTGCCTTCCTCTGGATCAACTGTTAGGTAGGGTTAAAAAAAAAAAAAAAAAAGTGAATAGGTTGGACTTGATGGACGTCTGTCTTTATTCAACCTTAATTACTATGTAACTATGTAACAATGCCCCAGATAGTTTATTGTATGGCCCGTTAATGTATTTATACACAGTAATCATATCCCCACGCAAGCGCCTTTTCTCCAGCGTACATAATTGTAACTTTTCCAGTCTCTCTTCATATTCAAGCTCCCCCAATCCCCTTATTAATTTAGTTGCCCTTCTCTGAACCCTTTCCATTTCAAATATGTCCATATCATCCAGACCATAGGCTGTTCACATCACCAAATGACACTTCTATTTTTACATCTTGCAGGTGATCACATAGTCAATGTTGGTTAAAAGCTGTAAGTTTACAGGCAGGATGTTTATCATACACCACAGTTTATCTTTCCATTCAAAAGGAAAACCACAAAGAGTGTTACAGGTTACTTTGAGTTGATGCAGGGGTATTTCCGATTGTAAAGAAAGATTTTTTTTCCCCACATAATTGTGGTGCATTTTTTTGCCTTCCTCTGGATTAACAGGAAATGATAAAAGTTGCATGACAACCAAAACATATTGTGTGAAGTGTAGAATAAACACAGTTATCACAGCATTGTCTGTGTCTAGTTTGGATTCTCCCTATCTACCTGTGGATTTATACAGGACATGTGGGTATTGCTGAGTAGGTTGAACTGGATGGGCGTATGTCTTTATTCAACCTCAAATACTATACTATACTATACTATACTGTACTATACTGTACTATACTGTACTATACTATACTATACTATACTATACTATACTATACTGTACTATACTATACTATACTATACTATACTGTACTATACTATACTATACTGTACTATACTGTACTATACTATACTATACTATACTATACTATACTATACTATACTGTACTATAGGCCTTGAAGAAAACATTTGTTCATGGATAGAGAACTGGTTATTGGATCGCAAACAGAGAGTGGTGGTTAATGGAGCTACATCTATGTGGGCTAAAGTTCTAAGCGGAGTTCCTCAGGGTTCTGTACTGGTGCCTCTTCTGTTTAATCTGTTTATAAATGACTTAGAAGGGGCATTGAGAGCAAGGTCTCTGTGTTTGCTGATGACACTAAATTAGGTGGGTGTGTGACTCTATACTGGAGCTACATCTATGGGGCTAAAGTTCTAAGCGGAGTTCCTCAGGGTTCTGTACGGGGCCCTTCTGTTAATCTGTTTTAAATGACTTAGAAGGGGCATTGAGAGCAAGGTCTCTGCTGTTTGCTGATGACACTAAATTATAGGGGGTGCGAGTTGGAGCGTTTCGGCACACTGTAGGCACAATATGGCACCGGTGCTGGCCCTGCAAGCAGACCTAGATAGATTATCAAAATGGGCAGCAGAATGGCAGATGAGATTCAATGTAGATAAATGTAAGGTGATGCATTTGGGATTTAATAATCCCTGAGCCCCCTACACCATAAATAACTCTGTGTTAAGTGCATCTGTAATGGAAAAAGATTTGGGGGTTCTGGTAGATAACAGACTTAGCTGTAGCAAACAATGCCAGGTAGCAACAGCTAGAGCTAGCAAGATATTGTCTTGTATAAAAAGGGGAATAGATTCAAGAGAGAAAAATATTATTCTCCCTCTTTACAAGGCACTGGTAAGACCTCATTTGGAATATGCGGTGCAGTTTTGGAATCCCATATACAAAAGGGACATCTTGGAAATTGAGGCAGTTCAGAGAAGGGCAACTAAATTAATAAGGGGAATGGAGGGGCTTGAATATGCAGGCAGATTAGACAAGTTAGGGCTGTTTACATTGGAGAAGCGGCGTTTGGCTGGGGACATGATAACCTTATACAAATATATTAATGGCCCATACAATGAACTCTCTGGGGCATTGTTCACTAATAGGTCATATCAGAGGACTCGTGGACATCCTTTAAGGTTGGAAGAAAAGAAGTTTCATCTTCAAGTTAGGAGAGGTTTCTTTACAGTGAGAACGGTGACACTGTGGAACTGTCTTCCAGCAGATGTGGTAATGGCAAGTTCATTAAAATGCTTAAAAAAGGCCTGGATAAGTTTCTAAAACTAAAAAATATTGAGAATACTGGTATTAATGCATATAGATCTGGTTGATCCAGGATACTTTCCGATTGCCGTTTGGAGTCAGAAGGAATTTTCATCCTTTTTAGCTGGGGTTTTTTGCCTTCCTCTGGATCAACTGTTAGGTAGGGTTAAAAAAAAAAAAAAAAAGGGAAAGGTTGGACTTGATGGACGTATGTCTTTATTCAACCTTAATTAACTATGTAACATGTAACTATGTATACTGATCTGTCACCTTATGTCTCATACCCATCTCCTCTAGACTGTAAGGTTACAATATGGACCTGGACACTTCTACCCCTCTTACTGACCCATCACAGGACGACTAGTTATAATCCACTGACAACTTAGTTACAGATACTGATCTGTCACCTTATGTCTCATCCCCATCTCCTCTAGACTGTAAGGTTACAATCTAGACCTGGACACTTCTACCCCTCTTACTGACCCATCACAGACCGACTAGTTATAATCCACTGACAACTTAGTTACAGATACTGATCTGTCACCTTATGTCTCATCCCATCACCTCTAGACTGTAAGGTTACAATCTGGACCGGACACTTCTACCCCTCTTACTGACCACACACAGACCGACTAGTTATAATCCACTGACAACTTAGTTACAGATACTGATCTGTACCTTATGTCTCATCCCATCTCCTCTAGACTGTAAGGTTACAATCTGGACCTGGACACTTCTACCCCTTTACTGACCCATCACAGACCGACTAGTTATAATCCACTGAACAACTTAGTTAATACTGATCTGTCACCTTATGTCTCATCCCCATCTCCTCAGACTGTAAGGTTACAATCTGGACCTGGACACTTCTACACTCTTACTGACCCATCACAGACCGACTAGTTATAATCCACTGACAACTTAGTTACAGATACTGATCGTCCCCTTATGTCTCATCCCCATCTCCTAGACTGTAAGGTTACAATCTGGACCTGGACACTTCTACCACCTCTTACTGACCCATCACAGACCGACTAGTTATAATCCACTGACAACTTAGTTACAGATACTGACTGTCACCTTATGTCTTATCCCATCACCTCTAGACTGTAAGGTTACAATCTGGACCTGGACACCTACCCTCTTACTGACCCATCACAGACCGAATAGTTATAATCCACTGACAACTTAGTTACAGATACTGATCTGTCACTATGTCTCATCCCATCTCCTCTAGAGTAAGGTTACAATCGGACCTGGACACTTCTACCCCCTTACTGACCCATACCAGACCGACTAGTTATAATCCACTGACAACTTAGTTACAGATACGATCTGTCACCTTATGTCTCATCCCCATCTCCTCTGACTGTAAGGTTACAATCTAGACCTGGACATTCTACCCCCTCTTACTGACCCATCACAGACCGACTAGTATTAATCCACTGACAACTTAGTTACAGATACTGATCTGTCACCTTATGTCTCATCATCTCCTCTAGACTGTTAAGGTTTACAATCTGGACTGGACACTTTTACCCCTCTTACCGACCCATCACAGACCGACTAGTATAATCCACTGACAACAATTAGTTACAGATACTGATCTGTCACCTTATGTCTCATCCCCATCTCCTTTAGACTGTAAGGTTACAATCTAGACCTGGACACTTCTACCCTCTTACTGACCCATCACAGACCGACTAGTTATAATCCAACTGACAACTTAGTTACAGATACTGATCTGTCACCTTATGTCTCATCCCCATCTCTCTAGACTGTAAGTTATACCATCTGAGACGGACACTTCTACCCCTCTTACTGACCCATCACAGACCGACTAGTTATAATCCACTGACAACTTAGTTACAGATACTTATCTGTCACCTTATGTTCATCCCCATCTCCTCAGACTGTAAGGTTACAATCTGGACCTGGACACTTCTACCCCTCTTACTGACCCATCACAGACCGACTAGTTATTAATCCACTGAACAACTTAGTTACAGATACTGATCTGTCACCTTATGTCTCATCCCCATCTCCTCTAGACTGTAAGGTTACAATCTGGACCTGGACAATTCTACCCCTCTTACTGACCCATCACAGACCGACTAGTATTAATCCACTGACACTTAGTTACAGATACTTATCTGTCACCTTATGTCTCATCCCCATCTCCTCTAGACTGTAAGGTTACATCTGAGACCTGGACACTTCTACCCCTCCTTTACTGCACCATCACCAGACCGAGCTAGTTATAATCCACTGACAACTTAGTTACAGATACTGATCTGTTCACTTATGTTCTATCACCATCACTCTTAGACTGTAAGGTTACAATCTGGACCTGGACACTTCTACCCCTCTTACGACCCATCACAAGACCGACTAGTTATAATCACTGACAACTTAGTTACAGCATACTGATCTGCACTCCTATGTCTCATCCCCATCTCCTCTAGACTGTAAGTTACAACTGGACCTGGACACTTCTACCCCTCTACTGACCCATCAACAGCGACTAGTTATAATCCATGACAACTTAGTTACAGATACTGATCTGTCACATTATGTCTCATCCCCATCTCCTCTAGACTGTAAGGTTAAATTGGACCTGGACACTTCACCCCTCTTACTGACCCATCACAGGACCGACTAGTATAATCCACTGACAACTTAGGTACAGATACTGACTGTCATTTCTATGTCTCATCCCCATCTCCTCTAGATGTAAGGTTACTATCTGGACCTGTGACACTTCTACCCCTCTTACTGACCATCACAGACCGACTAGTTATAATCCACTGACAACTGTAGACAGTACTGATCTGTTCACCTATGTCTCATCCCCATCTCCTCTAGACGTAAGGTTACAATCTGGACCTGGACACTTCTACCCCTCTTACTGACCCATCACAGACAGACTAGTTTAATCCCACTGACAACTTAGTTACAGATATGATCTGTCACCCTTATGTCTCATCCCCATCTCCTCTAGACTGTAAGGTTACCATACTGGACCTGGACACTTCTACCCCCTCCTACTGACCCCCTACACAGACAGACTAGTTAAACCCCCTGACAACTAGTGACGCTACTGATCTGTCACCTTATGCTTCTCCCATCTCTTGTACGACTGTAATTGTTGTTTCCGCTGTTTTTGGATGCTGTGACTTCACTTTATTGAGTTTCATCTTCAAGTTAGGAGAGGTTTCTTTACAGTGAGAACGGTGACACTGTGGAACTGTCTTCCAGCAGATGTGGTAATGGCAAGTTCATTAAATAGCTTTAAAAAAGGCCTGGATAAGTTTCTAAAACTAAAAAATATTGAGAATTACTGGTATTAATGCATATAGATCTGGTTGATCCAGGAATACTTTCCGATTGCCGTTTGGAGTCAGGAAGGAATTTTTTCATCCTTTTTAGCTGGGGTTTTTTGCCTTCCTCTGGATCAACTGTTAGGTAGGGTTAAAAAAAAAAAAAAAAGGGAAAAGGTTGGACTTGATGGACGTATGTCTTTATTCAACCTTAATTACTATGTAACTATGTAACTATGTAACTGATCTGTCACCTTATGTCTCATACCCATCTCCTCTAGACTGTAAGGTTACAATCTGGACCTGGACACTTCTACCCCTCTTACTGACCCATCACAGACCGACTAGTTATAATCCACTGACAACTTAGTTACAGATACTGATCTGTCACCTTATGTCTCATCCCCATCTCCTCTAGACTGTAAGGTTACAATCTAGACCTGGACACTTCTACCCCTCTTACTGACCCATCACAGACCGACTAGTTATAATCCACTCAGACCGACTAGTTATAATCCACTGACAACTTAGTTACAGATACTGATCTGTCACCTTATGTCTCATCCCCATCTCCTCTAGACTGTAAGGTTACAATCTAGACTTGGACACTTCTACCCCTCTTACTGACCACCATCACAGACCACAAGTTAGAATCCTGACACTATTGAGTTACAGATACTGATCTGTCACCTTATGTCTCATCCCCATCCCTCAGACTGTAAGGTTACATCTGGACCCTGACACTTCTACCCCTCTTACTGAACCCATCACAACCGACTATTATAATCCACTGACAACTTAGTTACAGATACTGATCTGTCCCACCTTATGTCTCATTCCCCATCTCCTCTAGACTTAAGGTTACAATCTGGACCTGGACACTTCTACCCCTCTTACTGACCCATCACAGACCGACTAGTTTATAATCCACTGACACAACTTAGTTACAGATACTGATCTGTCCACCTTATGTCTCCAATCCCCATTCCTCTAGACTGTAAGGTTACAATCTGGACCTGGACACTTCTACCACCTCTTACTGACCCATCACGACCGACTAGTTTAATCCACTGACAACTAGTTACAGATACTGATCGTTCACCTTATGTCTCATCCCCATCTCCTCTAGACTGTAAGGTTACAATCTGGACCTGGGACACTTCTAACACCCCTCTTACCGACCCATCACGACCGACTATTAAAATCCACTACAACTTATGTTACAGATACTGATCTGTCACCTTATGTCTCATCCCCATCACCTCTAGACTGTAAGGTTACAATCGGACACTGACACTTCTACCCCTCTACTGAACCCATCACATAACTGACTAGTTATAACCCACTGACAACTTAGTTACAGATACTGATCTGTCACCTTATGTCTCATCCCCATCTCCTCTAGACTGTAAGGTTACAATCTGGACCTGGACACTTCTACCCCCCTTACTGACCCATCACAGACCGACTAGTTATAATCCACTGACAACTTAGTTACAGATACTTATCTGCAGGGCCCTCCATTCTATTGTAACCACAGTAATGCTGTAACTTACCACACTTTTTTTTTTGCACTTTGTATTACTTGCACCCATGTATGTTTTCCTTACGTATGTTAATGAAATTGTAATGCACCACGGAAGATGTTGGCGCTATAGAAATCCACAATAATAATAATAATAATAATAATAATAATAATAATAATAATAATACAATAGAGACATGTGCTACAAATAGGGTAAGCATATAAATTCCTTACATTCTATAAATATAATTATATCTCCATAGGAGATTGCATTGAGTTTTTAGGAGCTACCAATAAGGTGTGGGGTATACGATATTACATATAGGAAAGGTGTATATGTATGTGTGTACTATCTCACTATTCCCATTTAAATGACCATCAGTAAATGTATATAAATTATAGCACTGACTTATATTAGGTACAAGACAAAATATAACCATGCTCCGTAGGTATAAAATAGAAATCCTTTATTTTCTATTTACTTCTTAGATTTGTATGGTTTACCCATACTGTATTATATATACCATATTTAGTTATATTATGGTTTACCCATACTGTATTATATATACCATATTTAGTGATATTATGGTTTACCCATACTTATGTATATGATACAGCTATTTAGTGATTTATGGTTTACCCATACTGAGTTTTATTATAGTTACCATATTTAGTTATATTATGGTTTACCCATAATGTATTATATATACCATATTATTAAGTTATATTATGGTTTATTACCCATACTGTAATTACATATATACCAGTATTTAGTAATTATGGTTTACCCATACGTATTATGTATACCATATTAGTATATTAGGGTTTACCCATACTGTATTATATATCCATATTTAGTTATATATGATGGTTTCCCATACTGTATTATATATACCATATTTAGTTATTATGTTACCCATACTGTATTACAATAAACATATTTAGTGATATTATGGTTTACCCATACTGTATTATATTACCAATTTAGTGATATTATGGTTTTACACCATCTGTTTATATATACCATATTTAGTGATATTATGTTTACCCATACTGTATTATATATACCCATATTTTATATCTTATGGTTGCCCATTGACTGTTGGTTATATATACCATATTTAGTGTATATTATGGTTTACCCATATACTGTATTATTATGACCCATTTAGATTTTACTTATGGTTTACCCAACTGTATTATTATAACATATTAGTTATATTATGGTTTACCCATATGGTATTATATATACCATATTTAGTTTATATTTGGTTACCCATACTGTATTATATACCATATTTAGTTATATTATGGGTTACCCCATGACTGTATTATATATACCTATTTAGTTATATTATGGTTTACCCATACTGTATATATAATTTACCATATTTAGTTGAATTTATGGTTTCCCATAACTGTTTAATATACCATATTTAGTATCTTATGGTTTACCCATACGGTATTCTATATACTATAATTTAGTTATATTATGGTTTACCCATACTGTATTATATAACCATATTTAGTTATATATGGTTTACCCATACTGTATTATATATACCATATTTAGTTATATTATGGTTTACCCATACTGTATTATATGTACCATATTTAGTTATATTATGGTTTACCCATACGGATATATTATACCATATTTAGTGATATATGGTTTACCCATTCCTGTATTATATTACCATATTTAGTTATATTATGTTTACCCATTACTGTATTATTATACCATATTTAGGTATTTATGGTTACCCATACTGTATTATATATACCATATTTAGTGATATTATGTTTCCCATACTGTATTATATATACCATATTTAGTTATATATGGTTTACCCATACTGTATTATATATACCATATTTAGTTATATTATGGTTTACCCATACTGTATTATATATACCATATTTAGTTATATTATGGTTTACCCATACTGTCTTATATATACCATATTTAGTGATATTATTGGTTTACCCATACTGTATTATGTATACCATATTTAGTGATATTATGGTTTACACTACTGTATAATATATACCAGCTTTAGTTATATTATGGTTTACCATACTGTATTAATATATAACCCATAGTTAGTTGATATTATGTTTACCCCTACTGTATTATATATACCATATGTATGATATTATGGTTTACCCACTTACTGTACTTATTCCATAGTTAGTATTTATGGCTGTACCATACTGTATTATATATACCATATTTAGTGATTTTGGTTTTACCATACTGTATTATATATACAGATTTAGTTATTATGTATGGTTTACCATACTGTATTAGATATATTACCATCATTTAGTATTCCTATGGTTTACCCATACTGTATTATATTACCATATTTCGTGATATTAGGTTTACCTAACTGTATTTAAACCATACTTTTATATTTAGGTTTACCCCATATGTATTATTTATAGCATATTTATGAGATTATGGTTTACCCTACTGTATTATATATACCATATTTAGTATATTATGGTTTAAGCCCATACGTATTGTATATAACATTATTTAGTTATATTATGGTTTACCATACTGGTATTATATCCATATTTAGTGATATTATGTTACCCATACGTATTTATTATATCCCATAATTTATTTATTTATGGTTTAACCCATACTGTAATTTATATATACCATATAGTGATATTATGTTTACCATACTGTATTATATATACCATATTTAGTGATATTATGGTTTACCATACTGTATTATATATACCATATTTAGTGATATTATGGTTTACCCATACTGTATTATATATACCATATTTAGTTATATTATGGTTTACCCATACTGTATTATATACCCATATTTAGTGATATTATGGTTTATTACCCATACTGTATTATATATACCATATTTAGTTAATGATGGTTTACCATACTGGTATTATATTACCATATTTTATTATATTATGGTTACCCATACTGTATTATATATACCATATTTATTGATATTATGGTTACCATACTGTAATTAATATATTCCATATTAGTGATTATATATGGTTACCCATACTGTATTATATATACCATATTAGTGATATTATGGTTTACCCATACTGTATTATATACCATATTTAGTGAATGATGTTTACCCCATCTGTATTATATATTACCATATTTAGTTATATTATGGTTATACCCATACTGTATTATATATACCATATTTAGTGATATTTGGTTTACCCATACTTATTATATACCATATTTATGATATTATGGTTACCCATACGTATTATATACCATATTTAGTTATATTATGGTTTACCCAACTGTATTATATTACCATATTTAGTGATATTATGGTTTACCCATACTGTATTATATATACCATATTTAGTTTATATTATGGTTTACCTCTACTGTATTATATATACCATATTTAGTTATATTATGGTTTACCCATACTGTATTATGTATACCATATTTAGTGATATTATGGTTTACCCATACTGGTATTATATATACCATATTTAGTGATATTATGGTTTACCCATACTGTATTATATATACCATATTTGTGATATTTATGGTTACCCATATCAGTATTTAGTGATATTAGCCCATACTTATGTTACCTTTTAGTGATTATGGTTTAACCATATGTATTATATAGCCATATTAGTGATATTATGGTTTACCTATACTGATTTAATATCCATATTTAGTGATATTATGGTTTACCCATACTGTATATATGTATAACCATATTTAGGTGATATTTGGTTTACCCTACTGTATTATATATACCATATTTAGTGATATGGTATGTGTTACCATATGTATTATATGGATACCCATCCATATTTAGTGATATTATTGTTTACCCATACGTATTATATATACCATATTTAGTTATATTATGGTTTACCCATACTGTATTATATATACCATATTTAGTATATTATGGTTTACCCATACTGTATTATATGTACCATATTTAGTGATATTATGGTTTACCCATACTGTATTATATTACCATATTTAGTGATATTTGGTTTACCCATTGATTATGTCTCATATTAGTTATTATGGTTACCTACTGTATTATTATACCATATTTAGTGATATTATATTTTACCCATACGTATTATATATACCCATATTTAGTGATATTATAGTTTATAACCCATACGTATTATATTACCATATAGTTTAATATTGGGTTTACCCATACTGTATTATATATACCATATTTAGTGATATTATGGTTTACCCATACTGTATGATATACCATATTTAGTGATATTATGGTTTACCCATACTGTATTATGTATACCCATATTTAGTTATATTATGGTTTACCCATACTGTATTATGTATACTATATTTAGTTATATTATGGTTTACCCATACTGTATTATATATACCATATTTAGTGATATTGTAGTTTACCCATACTGTATTATATATACCATATTTAGTGATATTATGGTTTACCCATACTGTATTATATATACCATATTTAGTGATATATGGTTTACCCATACTGTAATAGTATACCATATTTAGTGAATTATGGTTTACCCTACTGTATTATATATACCATATTTAGTGATATTATGGTTTACCCATACTGTATTATATACCTATACTACCATATTAGTGATATTATGGTTTACCATACTGTATTATATATACCATATAGTGATATTATGTGTTTGACCCATACTGTATTTATGTATGACCATATTTAGTATATTATGTGTTTTACCCATACTGTATTATATACCATATTAGTGTATATTATGGTTTACCCATACTGTATTATGTTAACCATATTAGTTATTAGTGGTTTACCCCTACTGTATTATAATAACCATATTTGATGATATTATGGTTTACCCATACTGTATTATTATACCGATTATTAGTGATATTATGGTTTACCCATACTGTAATTATATATACCATATTTAGTGATATTATGGTTTACCCATACTGTATTATATATACCATATTTAGTGATATTATTGTTTACCCATACTGTATTATGTATACCATATTTAGTAAGTATGGTTTACCCATACTGTATTATATATACCATATTTAGTTTATATTATGGTTTAACCCATACTGTCTTATATATACCATTTTAGTTATATTATGGTTACCCATACTGTATTATATACCATATTTAGTGATATTATGTTTACCCATACTGTATTATATACCATATTTAGTGATATTATGTTTACCCATACTGTATTAATATACCATATTTAGTTATATATGGTTTATACCCATACTGTATTATATACAATTAGTGATATTATGTTTACCCATACTGTATTATATATACAATTTATGTTTATATTATGGTTTACCCATACTGTTATATTATACCATATTTAGTTATATTATGGTTTACCCAATACTGTATATATGTATACCATAATTTAGTGATATTTGGTTTACCCATACTGTATTATATATACCAAATTTAGTGATATTATGGTTTACCATACGTATTCTAATACCATATTTAGTGATATTATGGTTTACCCATACGTATATATATACCATATTAGTGATATTATGGTTACCCATACTGTATATATGTATACCATATTTGTGATATTATGGTTTACCCATACTGTATATTGTATCCATATTTAGTGATATTATGGTTTACCATACTGTCTTATGTATACTATTTATTTATGTGGTTACCTACTGTATTATATAACCATATTTAGGTATATTATGGTTTACCCATACTGTATTATATATACCATATTTAGTGATATTATGGTTTACCATACTGTATTTATAGACCAATTTAGTTGATATTATGGTTTACCCATACTGTATTATATATACTATACAGATATTATACGTGATATTTCGTTACCCCTTACTGTATTATATATACCCATATTTAGTTATATTAGGTTTACCCATACTGTATTATATATACCATATTTAGTGATATTATGGTTTACCCATACTGTATTATATATACCATATTTAGTTATATTATGTGTTACCCATACTGTATTATATATACCATATTTAGTGATATTATGGTTTACCATACTGTAATTATGTATACCATATTTAGTGATATTATGGTTTACCCTACTGTAATTATATATATATTTAGTGATTTATGTTTACCTACTGGTTATATATACATATTTAGTGATTATGGTTTACCATACTGTATTATATACCATATTTAGTGATATAATGGTTTACCCTACTGTATTTATGTATACCAATTTAGTGATATTATGGTTTACCCATACTGTATTATATAACCATATTTAGTGATATATGGTTTACCCATACAGTTATTATATATACCATATTTAGTTATATTATGGTTTACCCATACTGTATTATATATACCATATTTAGTTATATTATGGTTTACCCATACTGTATTATATAACCTATTTAGTGAATTATGGTTTACCCATACTGTATTATATATACCATATTTAGTTATTATGGTTTACCCACTGTATTATATATACCAATATTTAGTGATATTATGGTTTACCCATACTGTATTAAATATACCATATTTAGTGATATTATGGTTTACCCATACAGTTATTATATATACCATATTTAGTTATATTATAGTTTACCCATACTGTATAGCTATATACCCATATTTAGTAGTATATGTTTACCCATACTGTATTATTATACCATATTTAGTGATATTAGGTTTACCCCATATGTATTAATATACCATCTTTTAGTTATTATTTTTACCCATTATTATTTTACATATTAGTGATATGATGGTTAAACCATACTGTATTAGTATACCAATATTTAGTTCAATATATTATGGTTTACCCATTATCTGTATTATATATACCCATATTTAGTTAATTATGGTTTTACCCATACTGTATTATATACCATATTAGTTATATTATGGTTTACCCATACTGTATTATATACCAATTTAGTTTATATGGTTCCCATACTTATTATAATACCATATTTAGTATATTATGGTTTACCCATACTGTAATATATACCATATTTAGTGATATTATGGTTCCCATACTGTATTATATAGACCATATTTAGTTAATTATGTTTACCCATACTGTATTATATATACTATTTAGTGATATTATGGTTTACCCAATGTATATATATACCATATTTAGTGTATATATGGTTTACCCATACTGTATTATATAACCATATTTAGTTATATTTAGTTGTTACCCATACTGTATTATATATACCATATTAGTGATATTATGGTTTACCCATACTGTATTATATATACTATTTAGTATATTATGGTTTACCCATACTGTATTATAGGATCCATATTTATGATATTATGTGTTTACCCATACGTATTATATATACCCTATTTAGGTGATATTGGTTATACCCATATGTATTATACCATATTTAGTTATTATGGTTTACCCATACTGTATTATATACATATTTAGTATATTATGGTTTAACCCATACTGTATTATTATACATATTTAGTGATATTATAATGGGTTTACCAATACTGTATTATATATATCCATATTTAGGTTTATATTATGGTTTAACCCATACTGTATTATTTATACCATATTTAGTATATTATGGTTCTACCCATACTGTAATTATCATATGACCATATTTAGTGATATATGTTTACCCATTACTGATATTTATACCATATTTAGTGATATTATGGTTTACCATACGTATTAATCCATATTTAGTGATATTATGGTTTACCCTACTGTATTATGTATACCATATTAGTGATATTATGGTTTACCCATACTGTATTAGGTATACCATTTTTAGTTAAATGGTTTAACCCATACTGTATTATATATACCCCATTTAGTTATTAATGGTTTAAACCCATAAAAGTGTAACGGCATCTAAGGATAAAGGACATACCTTTGAAGATGTAATGTTAAAATATTGGCAAAGGAACGTGACTGGTTCAAGAGAGGCCATTTATGTGAAAAAAAGAAAACCAAGCCTAAATAGAGGTGGGGGGGTTCAACACCAACTGTCTGCCATGTACAATGCTGTTTTGACACTTACTCTGGGCGTTCCTATAACACCTTTAGCCACTATCCAATCATGCCCTTAACACTTGGCTGTGATATGCTAATTGGGATTTTCCAGGGTACATAATTGCCAAAAGATTCTGTACAGTCATTCTGAATTGAGAAAGCCAGTCGGATGACTAGCGAAATGTCTTCAAGAACTAAACTTCAAGTCCAGGTTGATCTATTGAATACAAGAGATTTATACAAATACATTAACTTACTTACAGAGCTGAGTTTAGATTTAAATTAGTATGGTCAAAATGGTAGGTTAAAAACACCCCTGTGTCGCTCCATGTGAAAGGAAGTATAATCCAAAAAAGTTTCTTTCTGCTACACATGAGTGATGTGTATTGTAATTGACCTATACACCAAGGCTCCTTATATACCACCCTCTGTACAAGACCCTGTGTATAAGACCTGTGATAAACATCCTGTGTATAAGACCCTGTGTATAAGATCCAGTGTATAAGACCCGTGTATCAGACCCTGTGTATAAGACCCAGTCTATAAGACCCTGTGTATAAGATCCTGTTACCATCGTTGGGAGGACAGATTATTGACAGACAATTTCTCGTATTGGATACAAATGCGGAGATAACAGATAAGTGTACACCAACTTACAAGACACACAATATACAGGTCTGGTCAATATTCAAGTGGTACATCATAGGCAGGGACTACTCCATTACGCACATGTTATGTAGGGAAACTGTTTGTTTTGTTTAAATCATTGCAATACTACTGATAAATGGATTTAAAACTGGTTTAATTTTAATTATGCACTGTGTGCTTTGTGCCAGAGTAAGGTAGCCACCCCTGGATCTCCCGGGAGTCTCTCGTGAATTGGGGTGGTCTCTCGTGCTCCCATGAGACCACCCCTACCCCCCGCGATGGAGAGGGAGGACTGAATCTTTTTTGTGCATGCCTCCGGCGGACCGCCCACATCATGCCCCCTAAATGCCCCTAACTCTGCTTCCACATCCAACAAGCAAGCCCACCCACTGTGTCATGGCTGAGTGAAGTCACACACGCCATGGCCACACCCCCTCTCCCACCCTGCCCAGAAGCATGAAGTGGGCAGGGTGGGATGTCTAAGAGTAACCCATGTGTGCCATGCTACCCATAATCCTTCCTAAAAGCCGTGATCTGGTACAAATTGGTGGCAGGGTGCTGGTAATACCATTTATTCTCCCTGTTTTCTCTGTATATTTGTTCTCTGTATTAAAGGGAATCTCAACCCTGGATATTAATTTTTGATATTGCAGGAATACCATCCATCTAGTCCAACCTTTATACCCTACCCATAATGTTCTGTATAACAGTACATAGTAACATAGTATTGGAGGTTATAAAGACATACGTCCATCTAGTCCAACATTTATACCCACCCATAATGGTGATAACAGTTAATAGTAACATAGTATTGGAGGTTGTATAAAAACATCAGTCATTAGTCCAACCTTTATACCTACCATAATGTCTGTAAACAGTACATAGTAACATAGTTTTGGAGGTTGTAAAAGACATATGTCCATCTAATCCAACCTTTATACCCACCCATAAGTCTGTATAACAGTTACATAGTAACATAGTTTGGAGGTTGATAAAGACATACGTCCATCTAGTCGACCTTATACCCTACCCATAATGTCTGTATAACAGTTACATAGTAACATAGTATTGGAGGTTGATATAAAGACATACATCCATCTAGTCCAACCTTTATACCCTACCCATAATGTCTGTAAACAGTTACATAGTAACATAGTATTGGAGGTTGTATAAAGACAAATCCATAGTCAACCTTTAACCCTACCCATAATGTCTGTATAACAGTACATAGTAACATAGAATTGGAGGTTGTATATAGAAATACGACCATCCAGTCCAACCTTTTACCCTACCCATAATGTCTGTATAACAGTTACATAGTAACAGTATTGGGGTGTATAAAGACATACGTCCATTAGTCCAACCGTTACCCTACCATAATGTCTGTAACAGTACATAGAACATAGTATTGGAGGATATAAAGACATACCGTCATTAGTCTAACTTTATACCCTACCCATAATTCTGTATAACAGTTACAAGTAACATAGTATTGGAGGTTGTATAAAGACATACGTCCATCTAGTCCAACCTTATACCCTACCCATAATGTCTGTATAACAGTTACATGTACATAGTATTGGAGTGGTATAAAGACATACGTCCATCTAGTCCAACCTTTATATCCTACCCATAAGTTGTGTTGTAACAGTTACATAGTAACATAGTATTGGAGGTTGTAAAGACATACGTCCATCTAGTCCAACCTTTATACCCTACCCATAAGTCTGTTAAACAGTTACATAGTAACATAGTATGGAGGTTGTATAAAGACATACGTCCATCTAGTCCAACCGTTATACCCTACCCATATGTCTGTATAACAGTTACATAGTAACATAGGATTGGAGGTTATATAAAGACAAAGTCATCTAGTCAACTTTATACCCTACCCATAACTGTATAACAGTTACATAGTAACATAGTATTGGAGGTTGTATAAAAGACATACGTCCATCTAGTCCAACCTTTTACCCTACCCATAATGTCTGTCTAACCGTACATAGTAACATATAGTATTGGAGGTTGTATAAAGACATACGTCCATCTAGTCCAACCTTTATACCCTACCCATAATGTCCGTATAACAGTACATAGTGACATAGTATTGGAGGTTTTGATAAACATACGCCATCTAGTCCAACCTCTATACCCTACCCATAATGTCTGTATAACAGTTACATAGTAACATGTATTGGAGGTTGTATAAAGCATACGTCCATCTAGTCCAACTTTATACCCTACCCATAATGTCTGTATAACAGTACATAGTAACATAGTATTGGAGGTTGTATAAAGACATACGTCCATCTAGTCCAACCTTTATACCCTACCCATAATGTCTGTATAACAGTTACATAGTAACATAGTATTGGAGGTTGTATAAAGACATACGTCCATCTAGTCCAACCTTTATACCCTACCCATAATGTCTGTATAACAGTTACATAGTAACATAGTATTGGAGTTTGTATAAAGACAAATGTCCATCTAGTCCAACTTTATACCCTACCCATAATGTCTGTATAACAGTTACATAGTAACATAGTATTGAAGGTTGTATAAAGACATACGTCCATCTAGTCCAACATTATACCCTACCCATAATGTCTGTATAACAGGATATAGTAACATAGTATGGAGGTTGTATAAAGACATAAGTCCATCTAGTCCAACCCTTATACCCTACCATAATGTCTGTATAACGGTTACATAGTAACATAGTATTGGAGGTTGTATAAAGACATATGTCCATCTAGTCCAACTTATACCCTAACCATAATGTCATCTAACGTTAAGGAATGTGCGGAATCGTTACTAATGGAGAATTTTTCTCCCACAGAATCAGAATAAATTACAGAATCAGAATCTAAAATGTATGTTTGCAAATGCAAGATGTCGAATGGCATTGAATGTAAAGTATGATGTAATAGGTATAGCAGAAAAGTGGTTGAACAGTTCTCACGACTGGCCTGTAAATTAGAAGGAATGCCTGTTTATGCAGGACAGAAAAAAAAGGAAAAAGGGGGAGGAGTATATATGTTTATGTTAAAAAATAATTGAAGCCAAATTAAAAGAAGAGATAACTGGCGATACGGATATTAAAGTGGAGGCAATAAGGTGGAATTAGGCAACAGGAAAGGGGTTAATGTCATTGTTGGTGTCTCTTATAAGCCGCCAAATGCTAGCAGAGAGGAGGTGAGTCAACTTCTATGCAGTTGGCAAGGGCTGCAAGTTTGGGGAGTGTACTCAATATGGGGGACTTCAATTACCCTGACATTGATTGGTGTAGTGTAATCATATGGGGGACTTAATTACCCTGACATTGATTGGTGGAGTGTGTCATTAGGGGGACTTCAATTACCTGACATTGATTGGGTAGTGTGCTCATTATGGGGGAATTTAATTAACTGACATTGATTGTGGAGTGTACTCATTATGGGGGACTTTATTACCCTGAA